>JADMLD010001394.1:10287500-10310000 GCA_017589585.1 Phylloscopus whistleri | reverse complement strand
AAACCTGTTTTTCTTTATGCTCCAGGTGAGAACAGGGTAGCACATTTTGTAATAGGTAACAGGTACTTTGGGAGAAGGTGTTGGGAGAAACAGTGTGTTTGGGGAGCTGCAGTATGGTACAGAAAAAGCAGTTTATTTACCTGTAGAGTAGTGACCAGACATGAAATTATTAGAGCCTTGAAACCTCCTCTGCCTGACCCTGACAGAGAGAGAAGGCTCTTGTGATTGCAGCTGGCCTGACTGCAGGTACCTCATTTGTGAAAGCATGGGCACGATGGTCCTTGAGTAACAGAGCCTTCCAGTCAGCACAGTGGAACAGTAACATGCCACAGGCATGGTAAGTGTCTGACTAGGGTTATCCTCACCTGGCATTAATGAAATCTGCTCTAGATGAGTTACTTTCAGCCTAGAATAGTAGTTATTACTTGGATGGGTAAACGTCTATGAATGTGCACCCGAGAGTCATGGCATGAAAGAGTTTGACGTGACAGACACAGAAAATGCAGAAACATGATGGCAGTAGTGCCATCTTGTAAAACTGGGCTGAAAGTGGCCTTTTTCAGTGACTCCAGGAACTTCATCATAATTACTGCTCTTTTCATGTTCAGATGGACAATATGAGAGTGGTTTTCAAGTGGAAGTGTTGAGTTTTCTTCTTTAGCATTGGAGGCAAGGATGGTGTTAGCCATTTCCACACTTGAGGGTGAGGAACTAGAGAGCTGGGGTGTCCAAACTGGGAAGAGACCAGAACCCTGTGTGGGGCTTGGTTGCTGGTGATCAGCAAATCAAGTCTTCCTGTGCAATGCTGATCTCTCTGAATGTTAAAAAAGTTCTGTTTCCTTCTTAAGCCACATCATTTACAGCTAATGAAGCAGTGAGGGGGTGCAGGGTAGAGTCTGTTGTAAGGGATGGTGACATGCTGGGGGAAGAAATCTCCTTGCAAATGGTCTTCCTTACTTTTGATGGCTCCCAGCTGTCACTGCTCTGCAGTGCTGTCCTCAAGAGTGTGCCTGCTTTTTGCTCTGCAGGGAGAAAATTAGAGAGGCAGAGTTAAAATAGCCTGATACAGTCAGAATGAGTGTGTTCCTTTTTGAATTCCATGTTTGGAAACAGTAGTGGGCTCCTTGGTTGGCTTATTGAGATTCCTAGTGAAAATAAGAGCTCAAGGGAGGCCAGTTTCCATGTAAGCATCGGTTAAATTCTCTTACCTAGTTTGTAGCTCAAAAGGAAGCTGAAAGGTTGAATGTTTTGTCTTGTAACATCTTTGTAAGGTTTTTGTCCTGGCTTGCAAAGCATGTTGTTCTTTGTGGTCATCTTGCCATGGTTCTGTTTTTAGCACAGTGTATGTGGTTTTGAACAGCTTTGGGTTTCAGAAGGCAGAGTGATTCTCTCTTTGGCTCAAGGTTTGCATTTGGATTCATCTTCAGCCTGTAGTCCAAGTCTTGTGTATCCAGAGTTAGCCTAACTTCCAGGCAATAGACAGTTCAGCTAATTCCTCTTCAACCTGCCCTCTCCTCTCCACCTGGGCACTTAATCAGATTTGCCACCACTGACAACCTGGGTTGTAGTGCAGAAGACTTTAAAAAAACAGCTGGAGATTTCAAGTACCTTTCATGTGTTAATCTTGCAATGTGTGTGATTTTTCTCTTGTGAGGGAGTAATTCCTCCTGCTTGGTTAACAGTATTAACTATCTGTATTATACTGCATAATCCTGAGATTATTTTAACTTCTGTGTTTAAAACTGTCAAAAAGTTCTGAAGCTTGTGTGTTAACTTTGAGCTTCTTCAGTTCAGTATAGTTTGTTCACTTATACTAGAGGACAGAATCACTAAAATGAAATCATCTTGATATCACTGCTGGGAGAACAAACTTGAAGCACTTGGGGTTTTGTGGGGGTGTCTTGGAGGATTTTTTTGTGTGGAAAATTGAAGTAAGGGTTGGAGAGATTAATTCGTTTTCTGAGTAACAACAAAATGAAACTGCATATTGGTAACCTGTCCTGGTAATAATGGTCTACTGTCTGCCTAGTAATCTAGGACAAGGTACAGGATGTCTGTCTGGCTAGTCAAGCATCTGGACAGAGTGGGTTTTCCTTTTGCCCACAGACCTGCAGAGCATTCTCTACATTTTCCTGTTTGAGCTTCATGAAGGAGATGTAAAGTGTGAAGTGAATTGTCTATTTCTGAAGGAACTCTGTTTGAAGAGTAGCATATCTCTTTGACATTAAGCCAGACATGAAATGCTTTTAATCATAGGCAGCTGATGGTGTTGTAATTTTTGAGTAAAGTTTGGTATTTGGATGTCTAAATAGAGTATCAGGCTAGTTCCAATTGAGTTTTTTTTTAAAGTTAATTGGAGCCTTTCTGAAAGGTGCTGTGATTGGTGCAGAAGGAACTGGAATCTTCTGTTTATCCACAGAATGTTTGAAAAAAATTCACCATTTTTACCTTGACTCCTCATTTCTGTGATGTGTTGTGATGTTGCTCTGGCAGTTGTCTTTTTAATGGTAAGTCTAATGAAAGGAAAGTAGTTTCCATGTCAGCTCAGATCTAGGCTCCTTTGAAGGGGCTGGTATTGAGGACATGGGTTCTGCCCTCCTGCCTTGCCACACTGAAGACCTAATGTGATGGCTTTTTAGGTCTGTCTTTATAAAAGCTCAGTGATATTCAGAAATGGACAAGGTTCGCCAGCTCACTTTGTCTAGGCTGGTGAACAGTGTATGGGCAATATTGAAAATTACCAATTTAAAATTGGTTTGACCAAGTAATCTGAGGTTTGTTAACTTTGGTGTGAAAATTGCTTTGTTTTCATCACTCCAAAAGCTTTTCTTTCCTTCCCATTCGCTTCATCTGCTGTGTCTGAGGATACATGGGGAATTTCAGATGTCTTCTGAGCGGATTCTCCTGAGTCCATAGTAGCCAGAAATTGCCAGTTGACTCAATATTCCTTGAATGGGTGGGTAGTGCTCCAAAAATAGCAAAGGCAAACAAAATGAGAGTTTATTACTGGCACATTAAAAAACAAATGGCTTCAAAAGTTCAGTGTACAGGAGTGTATGTACAGTGTACATTTTTTATATCACCGTTTAAAACTTTAGTTTCAATTATAACCTTCTCAATTCAAAAAAGTATAAAACCTAAGTTTAGAGCTGTTTAATTTGCTTAACAAAGATTAAATTGCATTTGCGTTTTTCCTCGCACTGTCAAAAAGGCAGTTTCCTCCCTTGTGCTAGTGTGAATTCTTACTGCAGTTTTGTTGTGAAATGTGACAAATGGTATTTGATGTGTTTATGGAAGTGAGGTCCATCAGTAGGCACTGCCCGTGATAAAGCCTTTGAGGAAGGAAGCTTCTTAACTCACTGGTTTCTCTGACAAGCTTCCTAGTTCTCATCAAGGATTGCTGTTACACTTGTTGTTACACTTGTCTTCCCTTGAGTTTTGGCTGCTGGGTGTCGCCACATGTCCCCCATCTAGAGTCTGAGAATACAGCTCCCTGCTGCCACCACAAAGTGCAATGGAGTTTCCTTCATTTGGGAAAATGGCTGGAGTGTGAAGGGTGTATGTTTACTCTCAGGAAAGCTGCAGTCCTACTCAACTTGTTTTCTCTGACTTCTGCTGATGGCAGGATGACTGGGGAAAAGGCCCCTTGGTCAAGTCTGGTATCGGGAGCTGTTCTGGCTTCTTAAAAATCCTGTAGTGTTCTGGGTGTTAGTTCTTTAACCTTCCTTTTAGAGGTTCAGCATTTCTTGGGTTTGGCTGGGCACCCGAGATTTGGGTGGTTTTGTGTCCTTTGCCCTCTGAGAAGCCCCAAGCCGAATGCAGGAACAACACAGAGTCTTCAAATGTTCTTTTTTCAAGGTTTTTCTCTTGTTTGTTATATCTGGTCCCTTTTTCCCTGTGCCTGACCAAGATCTTCACAGCACAGGCATCAGACGACGACTTCCTACCCTGACGTAGGCTCGTCCTTTTTTATACAGATAGTTACCTACAGATTATTTACAATTGCAAACCAGTATCTACATTCTATACTAAACAGGTTACTTCTACACTAACCCAATCCCTCTAAAGCTACTTTGTGCCACCATCACTGCAGAAGATGGAGATGAAGAAGAACCCCAGGGCACTGCCCAGAATCCTCCATCTTGTCCCCATTCACTACTATTCTAGAAACCCAAATGTGAAAACTGTACTATTCTTTATTAGACTTCGTGTCTTGCAATTCCTCTCTTAATGTTGGAAGTCTTCCCCATGGACTAAAGTCAAAGCCCTTGCCTTCCTGGGCTCTCTGCCAGGGTCTCCGACCCCCCTGTACAGATCCTGGACCCCCCTGTACATGTTTTAAACCTCCCTGTACAGGTTTCAAATTTTGCTGTGCAGGTTCCTGTCTGTCCAGGGTATCCAAAGGAATGCCCTGGACTCCCACAAGCATTGGTACAGTTTGGTGCCTAGGTATTGTGTAAGTGACCTGAGAAAATGAAACGTAACTCTTTAGTCCCTTTATGGAGGCACTGATTTTTATATTTTATAAAATATGAAGTTTATCTTCTGTGTTGAAAACAGAAGACAAGCAAAATCTGATCAGTTGGTTTTGAAAGATACTATATTAGTTTACAAATGAAGTATTTTTTAAAAATAATTTTTAACCTGCTCCTTTAGCAATGTGTAGAAGCTGTAAAAGAGCAGAAAGCTGAGTCACTAAAAGCATCCAGAGGAATTTAATTTTATTTTCATCAACTAATCTACCCACTCATATCTATCTGTGTAAACTAATTACTTTTTTAATTAGGTAGCCTTTTTGATTGCTTATGGAGAGCTGTGGTGAAATTTACTGCTAATTATGCAGGGGCAGAAGGAGGCCTCTGGATTGTTAGGAAAGATGAGAAAATTTTATTTCCTTTTGTTGAAACGGAGAGCAAGTAGTAATTGATACATAAATAATGTGCTTATTTTTCCAATTTCAACCTATTCAGCCTCTGTTAACCTTATTAATTGAGGCTCTTTCTGTGGGTTACTGATTTCCCTTCCATCTAATGTAACATCTACAATAACTTCAGAACAGTGAGAAAACAAAACTGTTGTAGAAGTTTTTCTTCTTTCTGTTAAAGGTAACGTTAATGTAGAGTGGTTCTAGAGTGGTGATGTTTGCCCTGAAATGCTGGCTGCTGAGGAAGCAGTCTGCACAGTTCAAGAGCTGATTTTTTCACTGTGGTTGAATTTATATTCAGAAAACTGGGGAAGGTGGCAGTTACATATCCCTTTTGCCATCATCTTCGAAGTCCTAAGCACATAATTTGGATTTATTGTAAGCCCTCTGTTACATGTGGTAACAGAGCATAGCCAAGACTGCACATGGAAGAGAACCCAGAAGTGGTTCTCCTTTGTATTTTCTGAAATACAAGTGGGTTCCCTGAGAGATCAGATGGGAGAAGGGTTGTTAAGATGGTTAGGCTACAGACAACACTGCCTTTTCCCCCCCTTCCCTCAGTTTGTAGTCCTGCTCTGAATCTGTATGAACAGTGAAACTTTGAACTAAATTTGCTTCTTCCATTGCAGTTGTTTCCAGCAGGCCCCACAGTTCACTTCTTGCCTTGCAAGTTCTATCCTTCTGATTTCAGCTACACTTCAAACTCTTGGCTTCGTGTCTTTGCCCTGAGCTCATTTGTGCACAAATTAACACATAAAATGACAAGTGGGAACCTGAAGTATTTTTGACATTGTGTTTGATGAGTGTTCAGAAATGTGAATAGGAAGTGGAAAGTCAGAAAAAATTAGTTCACCTGGTCCTTTCATTAAGGAAGACCATTTTCACCTTGAGTCCCCTGTGTTGTAATGTGCAGTGCAACATCTGAAAAGTCACATAGGTATCACTGAATTGGCTCCTTTGAGAGCACTTTGGGGATTTCCTCTGTGCTGTATTCAAAGTTGATGATTTCAGCTGTGTCACAAATATTTGTACTTTTGAGTGAGGGGATAAGTGCTGTTGAGAAAGGATGAATGCTCATCCACCTTTTGATGCTTTTCCCTAGTGTGTAAATATGAGGCAGGATCAGCAGTCCCTGTGTCATGAAAGACTGAGCTGCCTGGTCAGGAGAAGACCTCTAGGAAGGCAGCTCCAACGGCCTCCATGGGCAGTCTGTTCCAGAGCTTCATGTGTCTTGCTATGTGAGGAAGGAATCTGTCCAGTATTTTTTCCCATCCTGGTAACTCAATCTCATTGCATCTTACTCTGTCTGCCAAGAAAATTTTATTATTTTCTTCTGTAGTTCTGTATATGCTTGCAGACTATTACCACTGCTCCCCTCAGTATTTTCCCAGCTAAAATGTCTGGAATTGTTCCTTCTTTTGCACAGACCATTTTTCAGTCTCTACTAGTTTTCACTGTTTTCCTCTGCATCCTTATTTGTTCATCCCTTTTAGTTGCAGCTTCTAGATAGAGCTTTCTAGTAAGAAGGGGAGTGTAAGGATTGTTGCCCATGTCTTATGAGCTAAGCTAATGTTTTGCATGTAATTCACTAAAATTCTTCTATATCTCTCAGAAATGGTGTCTATTGTTTACTTTTTCCTGTTGGTGCAGTTTGCTGCAGTATGTTGGTGCAATTGCTGCTGCCATGTATAAGCTTGCTTTATTTTCTTACTTAAATATGTTCTTACTAAAAGAAGTATTTAAAATTTTCTCCAGTTTGTCAGAAATATTTTTATTTCTGATATTGTCCTTGAAGATACTGAACACCCTTGTATCACCCACATATTAAATGCACACACTTCCTATTCTACTTCTTTGGTCATATAGGTCTGGTGAAGATAACTGTACCCTTTGGGCTGCTCAGACTGTCCAAGTTTAGTAGTAAATTCTTAGTGATTGCCTGGTCTTAAGAAGCTGTGCAGCCACCTGTCATACTAACGTGGCAATACTGAGACCCCAGTCTATGAGGAGTAAGCATGGCTCAGTTATGGAGCATCTTCCTTGATCTGAACCTCTTTTGAAGTGGACCAAGGACTTGAAGTCCCTCCCTCACCCCTCATACCTCAGAAGTGTTAGAATGCAGATTACCTCCATCGAAAGGTTTCAGCAGAGACGGGGAAGGTGGGCTGCCAAAACAGGATGTTGTTATGGGGAAATAGAACAGCTCTGTGCGGTTTAGGCTTTTTGTGGATTTAACCCCAAGAACTTGTGCACAGTTAGCTCCTTCCTTCTCCCAAAGGATGTTGACAGTCTGAAAACATGCTGCTGTCCCTTCAGAAGTTAGACAGTTCCAAAGGCATCTGGAGACAAAGTTCAGTTTCAGGTGTGAAGACACACTGATTTTCATCAGGAGGCTGGCTCCTTCCTGTACTATGGAACATGCTCATTTTTAGAGAACTTAGCGGTAGGGCAGAATATCATCTTGGTTCATGATGCAGTACTAGGGAGCTAGGAAATGGCTTGGACAGAGATGTATCAGGCAAACATAAACCACTCACCCTAGAAACTACCGCACCAAGAAACTTTTCCTGGCGTTTACGTGGTAGTTAAAGGCCATGTGACTTTAATTCTGAATGCCAGCTTAAGCCATATGACAATCAGCCTTCAGCCACTATAGGTCACACCTGTTTAGCTTCCATATGCATTTCTTGTGGTACTCAGCAACTGCACATCATCTCTCTATGGGCTTGCTTTCCACAAATGTGTACTCCTTCTTCTGAAGAGCAGTTTATATTTTAAACCCTGCTTTACCCAGCAGACTTGGCATCTCTCTACACTCCTTTTCAGCTCAGCATTTATTCACCACACTGCAGTCAATGGCTGCAAGCAGACTCGTGTTGCCATCTGTCAGCTGAGACACACGGTCCACTCTGTGCACTCCAGCCACCTTTCCCAGTGAAGGTCCATAGAAGAAACTGGGTGAAATGAGAATCCAAAGACAGATGTTTTCCTCAATAGCAGCTCATTTGTGCTGTGACCCAGGCAGTGTATGCTTGGCAGTTCCATGCCTAGAACACAATGCTGGTAGGAAGATATGCAGGTTCTCTTATGGACCTGTACTGTCAAAACAGGTTTCACCTCAGCCCTCTGTGGTACTGGTCTGGGGTCACTCTGAAAGTAGTTCATTCTGACTGATTCAATCAGCAATCTTTTGGTGTTGATCTGTCAATGCTTAACAGTGATGGAGAAGCAGACATTACTCTAAATGTGCTTAAGGTATATAAGTAAGTACTGAAACAGCAGTTTACTCAAACTCAGGCAAATTAACAAAGAATTTTATTGAGTATTCAATTTAGCACCACACAAAAGGTACACTGTGCTTTGTGTTGCCTTTAAGAAACATGCCAGAACACTTTCAAACTAGAAAAACTAATGTAAAAAGCTTTCTTGTTTATCAACAGAACTTACTATTTGCAGTAGAGAAGCTACTCTGAAAAAAACCACAGCTTTTGTACATAATGTTTTAATGGTCTTCCAGGCAGACTAAGTGTTGATCCCCTACCATTAGCTCTACTTCATGTCCTGGGGTTTGAACTTTGTTAAAAAAAGAAATCACTTAGGCCAAGGTGCTTTCAGGAAAAGCATTCAGTCCAGAACTCTTACCAGCAGATGCAACTCATGATATACTAGTCACCTGCTAAATTCTGTTTCTTGAGAAGTAGAATAATTTTGATCCATGGAAGTTGTATGAATTGGGCTCTACGACTCAGTGCCATGCATATTGAGAAAGATCTGGAGTCAGCTTTTGTCTTGGACTCAAAGATAAAAAATTAGGTGACTGGGAAGGGTTATTTGGTCTGCCTTCTCAGTCCAGATTTTTATACTGTAATGGCTTGAAATTTTCAAATATAAGGTGCTTCTGAAGCCCATGTCAGGGGTTGGAACCTTTCTAACCCAAATCATTCTATAATGCTATTTCATTCTAAAGTATTTACTGGTCCCTCACATAGCCAAACTTTGTTTCATAGTCTGAAAGGTTCAGATTTAAGTTCTATATTAACTAGTACACTTACTTTAAATGGGCTTTATTTTTCTTCTTTTAAATTGAGGTGAACTGGAAATATGTCTATTTTGCCTGAATATGGAACACACAAATGTTTCAGAAGATTCTTTATTTGATGCACCTTGGAGTTAGAGAAAGCTTAATTTGCATAAAGGGAACTTTAGTAAGTCAACGATAGTAGTAGAGCCATAGTCAAACAAAACTGTGGAATGGACCCCATGCTAATGCATATAAAGAGAGAACTGGGAAACAGCTAGGCTTCCAGCTTCACTGACTCCAGTATGGAACGTGCTTCTTTATACTCTTCAGCTTCTTCCAATTCTTTTTCATTGTCCTGTAATCAAAAACAACATTTTTGAGTACTCTGAAAATAACTGTTGTGGGATTAAATTTAAGAAGGTAAAAAAACTGCTAACAAGTAACGAGAAGGCTGAGGTACTCAACAGCTGAGTTGAGTACCTCAAAAGCTGAGGTACTGGCAGCTTCTTCCTACACCTCTCAAGTGGATAGATTACAAAATAGGGCTGGGAGAGCAAAGTCCCTCCCACTGTAAGTAAAGATCAGGTTCATGACAACCTGAGGCCTGAGGAACCTGAATCTTAAGTGGTCACTAAGTCTATGGGACCTGACAAGATCCTTTTCAGAGTCCTGAGGGAACTGCCTGACGCAGTTGCCATGCTCCTCTCCATGATGTTTTAAAAACTGTGGCAGTCAGGTGAAGTCCTTAAAGGCTGTGAAAAGGGAATTGCCATTGTGGATTATATGGTTCTGCACAACATCCTTCTCTCCAAATTGGAGAGAGGTGGATTTGATGGGTGGATTCTTCACTGGATAAAGAATTGGCTGGATGGTCACAGCCAGAGAACAATGACTTAGTATTTGGATGGAGATCAGTGACCAGTGGCATCCTTTGGGGTCTCTATGGTGACCAGTGTTATTTAACATCTTCATTAATGACATAGAAAGTAAGATCCATCAATGTGCAGGTAACACCAAGCTGAGTAGCTCAGCTAATGCATTTGAGGGATGGGATGCCATCCAGAGGGACATGGACAAACTTGAGACGTGGGCCCGTGGAAATCTCACGTTTTAACAAGGCCACATGCGAGGTGCTGGGTCAGCACCTAGTATCAACCCTGGTATCAGCACAGGCTGGGGATGGACAGATCACAGCAGCCCTGCCCAGAAGGACCTGGGGGTGCTGCAGGGTGAGAGGCTGGACATGACCCAGCCATGGGCACTGACAGCCCAGAGAGCCAAACGTGTCCTGGGCTGCATCCAGAGCAGGGTGGGCAGCAGGGCCAGGGAGGGGATTCTGCCCCTCTGCTCTGCTCTGCTGAGACCCCACCTGCAGTGCTGCATCAGCTCTGGGTCCCAGCACAGGAAGGACATGGACCTGCTGGGGTGAGTCCAGAGGAGGCCACAAAGATGCTCAGAGGGATGGAGCACCTCCCTTTTTGGACAGGCTGGAAGTTGGTTTGTTCAGCCTGGAGAAGAGAAGCTCTGGGCAGCCCTCACAGCAGCCTTTAGTACTTAGTGGGGGCCTACAAGAAAGATGGGACAGACTTTTCAGTAGGGCCTGTTGTGACAGGACAACCGGTGATGGTTTTAAACTAAAAGAGAACAGATTTAGACTAGATATAAAGAAGTTTTTTACAGCGAGGGTGGTGAAGAACTGGGACAGCTTGCCCAGGGAGGTGGTAGGTGCCACATCCATGTAAATACCCAATGTTAGGCTGGATGGGGCTCTAAGTAATCTGATGTAGTTGAAGATGTTCCTGGTCATTGCATGATCTTTGAAGATTCATTGCAACCCAAACCATTCTGTGAAATGAGGAATATATCATTTTGAAAACACACATTCTATGTTGCTCAAAGCACAGGTAAATTCTTTTGTCCTGCTTAAGGTCCCAGACAATGGCTGTCATGTGCAAGTGCATTTGACCTAAGAATACCTTTATTTGACAGTGTTAAATATTTAAAACCAAGGGACCAGTACGAACAAACTTTAGAGCAAGAGTACTCTTACAAAAATGCTTAAGTAGACTGGCAATTGAAAAACATACTAGGATACAGTAAATTTTAGTAAATGCATTGAAGTTGGGCTAAGCACAGAAAGCAACATATGAAAACATCCAAATTCTTAACAACCTTAGTGTAACTGCCCCCATTCTTTAAGTTTACATGCTATGAATCAATAGCACCATTTCTGCATGCCATGAAATTTAGGCTAACTGTTCAGTAACTAGCTGAATGACAAAAAGACACTAAATCCTTCCAGGTACTGAACATTTATTTCGGCAAACAGTAGATGCAGACTACCTGAGATTAGGACACTTCGACTGTTCCATTAAAAAAGTATTTGCATTTTAGCCATCATTATATCTGGGACATAATTTAGGATATATATTTTTAGCCTCACAATACCATTTACTGTGCACCAACACATGTAGCTGAATTCTTGATGAGAAGGCAACTTTTAAAATAAACATTATCATCTCCAAAAGTAGTATAGGTTCAGTGAATCTATTTGTACAACATACTCTTTATTCCTGAAGGTATTTGTATCTTAAAAAAACAGGGCAATACTGCTCACTTAACTCACTTAATAAAACACTAAACAATACTCAGCAAGGACTCCTCTGACTTGTCCATAGCATAGCAAAAGTAGTAATCCAAGTATTTTGACAATTTCAGTTCCCTACAAGCATATTATATAAATTTATACTATATATAATACCCAAAGAGGGTGAACTGATTTTTCTGATAATGGAACTAGCATATGAATTCTGAGTCCATTTTCACAGTCTGGTGTAAGTGTATGTTGAGCATACATTCCATTAAAGACAGCTTCTAACACACAGAGTATCCACAGACTGAAGACCAAGTCTGCAAGGACAGTTATCTAAAGCAAAATACTGGTATCTTACAGGATGCTGGTCTTGGGACCTACAGAAACTAATTCTTAAACCCAGTTTTTATTTGCTGCAGTAGTTTCTCCCAGTGCACAGAACTGCAGCACTTTTTGGTCAGCTGGGGTGTGATGCAATACTCACTAGTAGTTGAGTGAGCTCTGCATGTGCAACTTCTAGTCTGCGCTGGCAGTCCGGAATCATCATTCGTGATTCTTGTAAGATCTCGATCTGTGAAAATCAGAAGCCAATGAAATTAGGATATATTCCAGATAGAAACATTATCTTTTAGAGTAGGTTTTTATTCTGAAAAATCAGCAATCCAGTCATTATCTAGGTATTTCAGAACAGTTGCACCCATCTTCTGAATAGGCTTCTTTTTTTAAAAGACATTCACTTAGCGTAATTGCTTAAAACTGTTAATTTACAGGACATTTCCATTCCATTTACTCTGTGCTTAGCTGAATAGCAAGTATTAAATGCAAGACAGTATTTAGAATAATCTTTCCCTTAGGCAAAAAGTACAGCTTAGTAAGGTTTTCAGCATTTGTTATAAAGTCTATTTAAAACAAACTTTCTCCTGCTGTCATGAAGCAGCTTCATCCAAAAGGGGATCAGCTGGTTATATAAATATCTCCTGCATCTTTTGGGTAATAAAGAAAAAGAATGTTCAGATAATACCCCATAGAGATAATTACTGCATGAAAAAAGTTATTGAGTTATTGATCACATTGTGTGCAGACTGCAGGAGGCTCTGACTGAAAGACAAAGGTAAAGAAAAATGAAAAGCAAAGACCAGCAGGCTCATATTTTTGATGCTTATCATGCATAAAAAGTTATTACATATCCTTGTGCTTCATTTTAGGAGAAAGATTATTCTCACCATGCACTTTGAAGAGAATTACTAAACTGGCACCCCACTGAATCTGAAAATCCTGCCACCTCCTAAAGAAAACAACATCAGTTTTAAGAAAGGGAACATTTATTTCATGGAGCATTTCTGGATCTGAACACCAAACATTGAGAAGAAAAGATGTGCGGAGTTGTCAGTAATGTTAAATCTATTTAGAAATGAAAATCTGTTAGATATTTAGATATGAAACATCTCAGTTCAGGATAACATGCAACAGAAAGCCTTTAAATGGCTTTTTTCCTTCTGTCATTCCCATGTTGTATTGTCGTGCTAGTATTAATGCTGCTGTACCAAAAGGTCATTGTAAAAGGGACATTAAACTGTACTAAGAATGCTTTTATATATTCAGGAAGGCTTTACATAACACGATATTACCACCAAGTTTTTAAGTGTGACTTAGTCCATTTGGTTTTGAGAGAAAAAACAGTTTCTAATTTTACACTTTCATCGTCAATATAACATCCACAGAGTGAGGTGTGCCATAAACTGCATGAGATGATGCCTTTTGCTCTGTGTAGTAGAAAACCTACAGGAGTGAGAATATCCAATAATTACTTCCTTGCACCACACAGATACTGAATATTTGTGTATTGTAAAGCTGATAGATAATATGAAATTAGTAACTTACTTGATATGTGCCACTAGATAAGTGATCCGGGAAGGCATGTAAATCTAGAATCTGTAAGCTGTAGTCCTGCCTGCTCAGAAATAAACAAATTTACCAGAATCATTCTAATCAAAACAACATTTGACTGATTTCCAAAGGGTTACCCAAGTTTTATGTATATGTGCCAGTGGTTATGCAATGATAAATAAAAAACATAAGGATGATAAATCCTAGAACTATATTCAGTAGGTGCAAACAGCTGGTGACTAGAACAGGAATTTTGTGGAACCATTATGATTTAACTTCTGCATTGAACCACTTTCTTTTCAAGTAATGCTGATAATCCTGGATAAGACTATTTATTTTTACAAATATACACAGTAAAGTCAAAAGTTCAAATAATTATATAAGCTCTATGACTGGATTTTTAAAAGTGTTTGTTCTTTAAATTCTATCAAAATTCTGCCCAACTTTTGGATGGAACTGTAAGGCTGACAAGCACAACAGCCACTCAAACTCCAGTGCCAGGCACTGCAGCCATTTCCATCCCTGTGACATGCACTGCAGCTACTCAAATTCCACTGACCAGACCAGAGCAATTCCAGCTCCAGCTAGGACTACTGCTTAACCCCAGCCAGCAACTAAGTACCACGAGCTGCTCACTTGCTCCTGCCCCCAGCCTAATGGGGAGAAATGACAGGAAGAAAAGGGAAACCTTGTGGGTTGAGATAAGAACAATGTAGTAACTTTAAAAAAACACAGTAATAATAATGAGGGAGGAAGAGATAACGCTTTTATCAGCTTCAAAAAAACAGAAGCAGAGTATGTGGATTTGGGTTTTTTCCCAACTGACCCAGATCTAACCAGGAGATTTAGAGATACGCAGATCCACAAATAATTTGAAAGCAACCAAAAAAAAAAAAACCAACCCCAAAAAAACCCAAAAAAACCCAACACCCCCCCCCCAAAAAAAACCCAAACAAACCAAAAAACCCCCGAACAAACTCCATAGAGCCCTCCTCGCTCATAGAAAGACACTCTCATACACTACTGGCTCACAGGGTATAATGCCAGTATTGTTTCACATGACAAGAGTGGTGTTCTGAACACAAGAGGTGGGCTAAAAACCATGACAAATGTAAATGAGTCATACATGTACCAATTATATACATAAAAATGAATATATAGCCTAGCTTTTAAATACTGTCACGTAATCACTTGCTCATTTTCTGTTGCACAGATAATCCTAACAGTATGGATCTACTAAAAGATGTCAGAGATAAGGAAAAGACATGCAGGTAATTTTTTGCTAAAACAAGTGCTACTGGTATGAACTATTTTTCCTCAAAACCTCTGTAAAATACTTGGAATCCACTGGCTAATTACAGCCATATCTGGTGGAAAGACGGGGACCTAAAAGAAAAAAAGTAATCTCTAAGTATCACAAACACTTTTGGAACAAAGGTTCCAAAATTTACTAAACCCACTAAGTAAGATCAGTACCACACTACCAATAATCCTGCTAAGGCTCCTGGTTGGCTAATGGTTTGTAACTTAAACCCACACCATTGCAGTACTTCTCATCTCAGTAGGATACAGGAGTAGTATCAAAGCACTGGGCCTTAGTAATATCAATGTGCTCAGCCAGGATTATGGTGTAGGGATATAGGGAGTAGTACAGCACAGATAATGTGGGAAGAAGCTGGGCATAGGGAAGGCAGGAACTCAAAGGAGATACAGCATTAAGGTGAATTTGGACAGAAAAAACACCCACAAATGCACACAAGAATTATAGGAAACACAGTTTTATGACTTCTTCTTCCTTTCAGGCCCTAAAGCTTTAACTAGCCACAAATACAGGATATGGCAGCACACTTGCTGTAGGCAAGTTGTCAAATACATTGATCAAAAGACTTCCAAAGGACCTTGAAGGAAACTTTCAATAAAAATCTGGAGAACATGGTTTTGTTTCTACAGTGCTTGAGTGGTTCAAGAAATGGCCATGTGACAACAACAAGCCCCCACCACTTCTAGCATGAAAACTGATGGAGGAGGAGAAAACCCGCTTGGTATTTCAAATGAGTTTTCCTTGCAGCTCCTCTCAGGTAAGATCTAATCCTATTTCTTCTAAAGCAGATCACTTCAGGACATAAAAGACAGAAAGTCTGGAATCTGAAAGGTACTTATATCTGCCTAGATAAGAAGAAAAACACTCTTTGGAAAGTAGAAGGGGAAAAGGAGGATCACAGTAATGCTTTTTCAAAATTTGGTTTCTTTCATAAAGTTTGAATGCATCTTTAGTACCAGGTCTGTGTTAGGAACACAATCTTGTACTGGGTCTAGAGAATTCCTAGTTGCTGGCTTTTCAGTAAACAAACTGTGCTTGCTAAGGATACTGTCAAAATACATAAGGAGAAGCATTAGGTCTTCACTCGCACTTCCACTGCCTCTTTACCAAGCATCTAGAGCTAGAATTCATACTGTTAAACAAAGATCATGTATTCTTAGGGGGCAGAAAATCTAATTATGCAAATAATTAGGCTGATGTGAAACTGTACATTTAATCTAATCTTAGTCAATCTGTGAGAAGAATGAAACTTTGAACCAATCAGGTGGGGGTTGGAAAGAACTAAGAATATAAAAAGCCAACTAAACTAACCAGAATATTTCTTTGAGGCTAAACAGACATTTTAAAAGTTCTAGAACACTACAACCCTCCTTTCAGCAAGAAGGCCTCCAGTAATAAGATCAGGAGCAAAGTACCGTCTTTCACATTATTTTCTAAAATAGTAAATAGTTTCCAAATGCATGTCTTTTTAGCTGTTTCAAGGCACTCTTTCACTCAACAAAGCAAGAGAAATATTGCAGTTTTCACAAATACTTGAAAAAACCTGCATATTAGCAAGATGTACTTTATATACTGTAATGTACTTTATATACTGTAATGTACCTTTTGATGCTCAGAGATTAAATTCTGTGTTAAATCCACTGAATTTTTAATTAATCTAGAAATGACATTACTCAAGAAGTAACTTGGAACTGCAGAATTACGTTTGAAAAAATGAAAAATTACCACTAAAAATTTATCAGTAAAAATGTTGCCAGTTACCAAAACCACCAGAGTGTATCTACAATCCCAGAGGGACGAAACATGGAGTAGATACTTTGCTTCTTCCCCACTCACACAAGTCTCAATATAAAGCATGAGCTATGAGAGGATGTTTATTTATATATGAACATCAACAACCACAGAAATACAGAAGGCTAAAGGTTTCTATCACTAGTCTGCACTCAAATGATACTGTGTGAAAATTTTCTAATTAAGTAGTAGTATGAAGTTCAGTGGAAAGTCTTTATATATTGAGAATTGTTTTAACTGTGTAGAAACTAAGACTTCATTAAGACAAAATCCACAGGGAGGTAGAAGTACACTACTTCTTGCTACCCAGAGAAACTATAAGCAGAAATTTGCACCTGGTGGGATAAATCAGAAGTATTTTAATATTTATTACCGTAACAAAGTCTTCTTGCACGCTGCAATGGAATCTTCAAATTTTAATTTTGGTCAGCATCTACCAGCACTGAAAGAAAACTGTCCTTTTGTTTTTCTGGTATTGAACCTGCTCCTCATTAAGCAAGTCTTTCTGGACAGTTCAGGTGAGGGCTATCACGTAACAACTGCCAACCACCCCAGACGGTCAGTGCCTCAGCTAGAGAACACTTCAGTCCACTGGAACCACGAGCTGCCCCAATGCATAAGGAGTTAGGTGAAAAATAATGAATGGAACCCTATTGTTCTACAAAGGGACTGATCCCTCAACACAGACCAGACATGCTCTAAGACTACATATGCTGTAGGGATGGCATTATTCACTTTAAAGTGAAATTTTCCATATTCACTTTTGTATGTAAAACTGTATGTTCTGAGTTGTAACTAGAAAGCTAAATGAAAACAGTACTACATCAAGAGAAAGTATTGCTTTTAAGCTTTTTAAGAATCCCTCCCTGAACTCTGGATTGATTTGTGCATATATAAAAATACATAAATACACACACACACATAAATATTTATGATTTAGCCAGTACTTCAGCTAAAGAAGTAATAGTTAAAACTATTCTCCTAGTCTCAAGTGACTGAATTTGTTCCCATCCCCCAAATGTTACTTTTCATTACCAAAATAAAGACTACATACAACGGTATTTTAAGAGTTATGCACCCTAGAATAGGAATTAGAGATTATTAACCAGAAGCAATTCTTAAAATGTGTAACTACAGATATTTTTTCTGAAAAAATCTCAAAGTCTTTACTGTATCCAAAATACTGTGCTGAACAAACTCTCCTGGCACTATATAGCTTCCTTTGAGGTCCCCAAATTTTTAATAACCTAAAATATTAACAAATTCCAGAATGCAAAGTGCACTAAATAAACAAGAATTGAAGATGTCATTGGAGAAACTGATTGCTTTCTAAGTGGATCAAGCAATTTCTGGATGAATCAAGACTGTTTTCTGTGAAGGCTTTTGTCATTGGTCTCTGAAAATACCTTCCAGTAGTACGTAACAATTTCAGCAGAAGTTCAAAGCCACCACTGTTATTGACTTTCATGATATCTTGCAGGTCACTGTGGAAATACCATGATGTAGTCAAATAATCTGATGAATGGGGAACACTAAAAATAGGAATTGAATTAATTAGTTCTCGTTAGCACCTGTTCTTCAGAAAGGCTACTGTTCTGTAGATCTTCAAGTCTCAGTCTGGTGAGACAGAAGACAGCTCTGCTCTATAAATACGAATATTTATTTGTATATGAATTCTTTATTTGTATTACATTCCCATGGCATAATGAAGCAAGACAGACATAGACATATGAACTGAAATATGAATTTACTAAAAAAGTTGGTTCAGCTTTTTCTAGAAGAGCTTTCTCCTATCGTTTGTTAATTTTGTATTTGAAATTTGTTTAACCTATTCTTCCATTGTTTAAAAATAAAGACAGGACGCCAGAAGGTTAAGTTTATGACTATTAAGTGAAAATAATTTTAGTTTACAGTTTTGATTTCTGTGAAGATTTGAGAGAAAGCATCTGGGAAATACTTGGAGAAAAAGCATAATCAAAAGGTAACATAGTGAGTTCAAAGAACATGAAGACCACAGTGAAACACAGACATTTCACACTTCTGCAGAGAATAAACACCGATCTCCCAAACCCAATCCTTCTTGTCATGAGCAGGGAATGCGACACTTCCTTTTCCAAAAGGGTATGTACAACCATCTGCTACCCTTGTCCCACTATCCTTGTGGGAAACCTTCCAATAAAACATGTAATCATACTGTAATAGTGACACTAAGCCATACTCTTGAGCAGACCAAAGTACACCATGCCCCCTCCTAATCTGTGACTTTACTACGAACTCCAGCAGCTGCACAGCTGCACACCCACTGCTCTCCTCCTCTGAAGTCTGTGATTTTACCTTGCTGTCCTCAAGAGCTGAAATGTTTCCCCTTCACATTAACTATCAGGCATTCTCACTTTGCTGTACCATTTGCAGATAGCAGCACATCCACCCAGACCATGTATTTACCACAGGTTCTTTGTATTTCTGAGAAAAGAGTTCATGATGGCCTCACACAGTTAGTGAGTAACAGCCATCCTGACACAAAGTGCTAAGTAATACAGACACATAAACTATAATCCTTATAATTTAACACCTTAAAGAAATTTCTATGGCTGCTTTTCATGACAGGATTTTAGTCTAATATTTATATAACATGAGTCTAGAGAAAAGTACAGGAGATGCCTCTATCTAAAGATGACTATGATTAAATGAAAATAAATAAGGGTTTTATAAAACAAGTTCTAGGATAGTTTACCTGCTTCTTAATTCCATAATCATCACACGCTTCAGCTTTCATTTTTTCAATCTTTTCTTCTTGCTGTTTTGCTTCTTTTTCATACATAATTTTTTCTTTTGCCAGCCTGCAATTAACAACCAAGTGATTGTGTTAATCTTGTTCTATTACAGTAAAAAGTTACATCAGTGATAACAGCCCCCCACTCAAAAGCTACAGGCCTGGAAGATAATATGCAGTTTTAGAAAGAAAAAAGGTTTTTAACCACTGCAAAAAAACTTTATCTAGGAAAGGACGAATTTAGCTATAATAAATAAAGAGTAATTTCTCCACTTATCTTGATGCTGGTTTGGGGGTCACAGACAAAAGTTACAGTTCCATAATTATATTACAACAATTTTCTTAACTTCTTGTCTTTCAAAGGAAAAGGAATCCATGTTTTAATCCTAATAATAGACCCATACTTGGAAGCACGATGCTTTTTGCTAACACACATAGAGTCAAGAGTAATGTAAATAAGTTTGAAGGTCAGAGAAATATTACACTAGTCTAATATAATGTCCTACAGTAACCATTACATTGCAATCCTATTATCAATCTTCAGTATTTGTTGTTACTGCAGTTTTGCTGTTGCATCTCCACTTTATTACATGTATTCATTAGGTGTATGTTAGATTACATGATACTAGGTATGAACCAAAACATCTTTCAGGATCTAAAAAATACTGGAAAAAATTCTCTTTAGCTAGTTCAGGAACAGAACAAACATTGAAATAATACTGCAGACCTGATACCATGCTGAAGAAAATCCTTCCCCAAACAAGAGTAAGATCATCCTACTTAAGATTGTCTGGAGAGAATTTAATATCCAAAAGAACACAGTCAGATCCAAGAAGCAAAGAATATATTATACAATGAAAAGAGAATAAATAAAGGTCTAGTAGAGAGCTTCGTGACCACATTAGTGCATCAGTGCAAATGAGTTCATAATTTGTCACAGTTAAGTGCCCTACTAGGAGTGCTGAGGATGGACAGAAATGTTATTGGGGTCTCAAGAACCTCTGTGAACTGAAGCTGCTACAAAAGCACCACAGCAGCTGTATGGCAAAAAAAAATGCCATTGAGAATATACTGATAAGGCAGCAGCTGGAGCTCTCCCTGTTTTTTACAAGAGTTTATTTGCTAAAATAGCCCTAAGCCATGGCTCCACAGAGTCAGTCTAAGTTGGGCCGTGCAACACACACCTCAACTCATTTTAGTCCTTGTGGAGTCACACAACCAGAGAGAGCCATCAGCCCTAGAAAGCATCTTCAGCTGTGTGCAGAGTGCACACTCTGGGTACCCACTAGGCCAATTTCTACAAGTAAGCCAAGTACTAGCTTTGAGAAGTAGAACTGGAGAAAGACAGGAGCCTAATTACTAATAATAAAGACACTAAATGACTGGCTGTGATTCCAACTACTGGAACTAGTTCCAGTATTAGCATCAGTAAATATTGATTTAATAGAGGACAAGTTAATTGTTTGATCGAGGTTACCCGATTTAATTCCAGACAATATTAGTTGCTTTGCTACTTTCAGGTTCCAAAAAAGTTCGTTTTAATCAACTGTGAGACAGACAACTCTTTTTTTGAATGAGAACAGCAAATTCCCTGGAGGAGCAAGGGGAGAGGTATGACTGAACAAGGTTTTTATGTCCTTACTGAAATGTGTACCCCATTGGAACTAAAGGCAACTTATATTGCTGAATGAAACATTTTACATAATTTTAATTTTTAGCCAAAAGATTCAATGCATGTCATTATTTGTATTTTCACATTCACATCTCCTTCTATGCACACTAACTATTTAAACTGACTGTTCCCTGAAGTTTGCATATTTTTATCAAACATGGAAAAACTGCATGTTCTCACCTAGTTTAGAACTAGAACTTTTGCCTACCTTTTCCCCATCTGGATATTTAAGAATTCCATCTGTATTTATTGACCTATTTCTGTAGTAGCTGTACATGTCAGAAGAAGAACTTGAAATATTCTGCTTTTAAAAAAAAGATAACACAAGAAATCTGAAATATGAGAACGTTTTCTGTGACAAATTTCCTGCCACACTTTGTTCAGTACTCATATTTTTCTAAGTTAATATTCTGTTTATCATTCATAGAATTGGGATGCTGATACCTAATGCTATTAAAAAAGTTCTGATTTGAAGACATTTCCTGTATTAGATCCTTTCTCTAGATGCCCTGAAGCCATTTCTACTGCATATGTAGGTTGGAGAGACACTAATTAAGTTGGTAACTTGGTATTTCACTTATTTTTAAAGTGAAATTTCATAATGGAGAAATACTAACACTTAATTACCTCTTAAAAATTCCAGCAGACACCTACACAAAAATACCTGCATGATACTTTCCTCTCTTCTTCCTTTAACCCTTTTCTATCTGGAAAATAGATTCTGGGTTGGGTTGGGGTTTTTGTTTGTTGTTTTGTTTGGTTTTTGTGGGTTTGGGTTTTTTTTGTTGGTTGGTTGGTTTGGGTTTTTTTCAAAAAGATTAAAACGGATGCAAACCAGAATCTTTATATATGTGTGTATGGTGTGACCATACACAGTGAACAGAGTGAGAACAGCCCAGTAGGTACCAGATCATAATGTGCTGCATCTGTGTACATTTCAAGGGACAGGTCATTCAGAGATGAAAAAACCTACAACCATAAAAATCACAAGAGGCTTAACTTTAGCAGACATTTAATGGTGTTGTAACAAATACAAGGTTTAGCAAATTTAGCTTTTAACTGAAATAATAATTTTTTTAAAAAAAAAATGAACTAATGTGAATTACTTTTTATCACAGCTGTATATTACACATATATACATACACTATCACACATGTATGCTTGTATATGGGCAATAACCCTCTATTCTAGAATAGACAGTTCCTTAAAATACTACCTTGTTTTTAAACAATGTGTCACCAGGTATCCATCTGAAACCCTAAGGCTAGCCTTCTTTCACATACACAATATCCTACATAGTCTAATAGTTCTGTAAATAAACCAAGCAAGCACCACCAGAAAGTTCTGTATGTTGTAAGGCATACTGTATGAAGAAATACCATCAGCTCTGTGAACAGTCCTCTGTAAATCAGGAATTTAAATCTCAGTTTTTGGTGATCAAATGGAAATTCTAGTCCTTAAAAAAAAAAAACGGTATACATTATAACAGGTATCCTCTTGGCTACCTTAAAATGCTAC
>JADMLD010001394.1:10242500-10285000 GCA_017589585.1 Phylloscopus whistleri | reverse complement strand
ACACCCAACTATTCCAGACTTTCTCAGACAGGAAATCTGGGGTGGAGCATTAGTAGCCAAAGGCAATCTTTAGGAATTCTTGTTAGAGGTTAACATCTGTTTTGCCAAGCTTACATGGTCTTCACTTAAAAAAACAAACAAACAACAGGGAAAAATATGTCTTACTCATTCTGGCCTAAGTCATCTGAGCAGGCAGCAGAAAGGCAGCAAACTACAAAAACTCCCACTACTTCCATCACTATCACTTTTCAGTAAAAATAACCAAAACACCCAACCAACCAACCAAAACAAAACCAAACCAAACCAAAAAACACCAACGCCCCCAACCCGAAACAAACATCCCACAAAAACAAAAACAAAACAACCAACCCAAACACCCAACGAACCCCCAAACCAATCCACCAAAAAAAAAAAAAGTTCCACTGAATTTTAAAAATGTATGTACATGAGCATAAGAAGCATCTAATTTGAGTCCATTCTATTTTGAATGCTGTATTGAAAAGGGCACTGGATTTCTCAAGTTTCTAAAAGACTGCTTTAGATATTTATTGGAACTCCATATTTCTGACTATTTAGTAATTAAAAGAACTAGATTTATTAATGTAAATCTTGAGAGATGGTCTGAGCCAGTTCAAGTGTTCTATGGTTCTCATGTGTTGATAGTTTATACTGATGTCACGCTTCAGAAATTAAGTCTGCCAGGCAAGCACACCTCCCATTCACTCCAGGGAGTTAGGCCAGTGTGTTCCCTATGGCTCTTCCTCCTTCCTGACACACAGAGTTAACAGCTTCCAGAATTCAGAGACATCCACAGGACTGACATAAACACCTGTCATGGTTTGACAGTGGCCGAACACCAGGCACCCAGGAGAGCTGCTCACTCACCCTCCCCTGCCCCAGCTGGGCAGAGGAGGGACAAAGAGTTCATGAGTTGAGATAATGACCAGGAGAAAACGCTCCAAGGGCAAAAAAGGCTCACTTTAGAAGTACAAAGTGAATTTATTGCTAACAAAATCAGAGGAGGATAATGAGAAGTAAAAATAAGCCCTTAAAGAGCACCTTTCCCCCAATCCCTCCTTCCTTCCCACCAACAGCACAGGGAGACAGGGCCTGGGGGTTTGGGTCAGTTCATCACCCGAGGTTTTCTTCTGCTGCTCAGGGAGAGGAGTCCTTCCCCTGTGAGACCGTGGGGTCCCTGCCATGGGAGACAGTGCTCTGTGAACTGCCCCAGCATGGTTCCAACCTCAGCAGCAGCAGTGCTCCCAAAACTGCTGCAACCTGAGTCCCTCCCACGGGCACACAGCCCTCCCAAAACTGCTGCAGCCTGGGTCACTCTTCCATGGGGTGCAGTCCCCAAGGACAGGCTGCTCCAGCCTGGGAGCAGGGCCCCCTCTCTCCATCGAGTCTCCCACAGGACCACGGCCTCCCCCTCCAGGCATCCACCTGCTCCAGCATGGGCACCTCCCCTGGGGCTGTGGGTGGATCTCTGCATCCCCGTGGATCCCCAGGGGCTGTGGGTGGATCTCTGCATCCCCCATGGATCCCCAGGGGCTGTGGGTGGATCTCTGCATCCCCCGTGGATCCCCAGGGGCTGTGGGTGGATCTCTGCATCCCCCATGGATCCCCAGGGGCTGTGGGTGGATCTCACATCCCCTGTGGATCCCCAGGGGCTGTGGGTGGATCTCTGCATCCCCCATGGATCCCCAGGGGCTGTGGGTGGATCTCTCATCCCTGTGGATCCCCAGGGGCTGTGGGTGGATCTCTGCATCCCCCGTGGATCCCCAGGGGCTGTGGGTGGATCTCTGCATCCCCATGGATCCCCAGGGGCTGTGGGTGGATCTCTGCATCCCCATGGATCCCCAGGGGCTGTGGGTGGATCTCTGCATCCCCTGTGGATCCCCAGGGGCTGTGGGTGGATCCCTACATCCCTGTGGATCCCCAGGGGCTGTGGGTGGATCTCTGCATTCCCCCGTGGATCCCCAGGGGCTGTGGGTGGATCTCTGCATCCCCCATGGATCCCCAGGGGCTGTGGGTGGATCTCTGCATCCCCCATGGATCCCCAGGGGCTGTGGGTGGATCTCTGCATCCCCCATGGATCCCCAGGGGCTGTGGGTAGATCTCTGCATCCCTGTGGATCCTTCATGGGCACAGCAGCTTCACCATGGCCATCACCATGCCCTGCAGAGGAATCTTGGCTCCAGAGCCTGGAGCAGCTCCTGCTCTCCTTCTCACTGACCTTGGTGTCTCCATGGTGTTTCCCTCACAGGTTCTCACCTCCTCTTCTCTGGCTGGAACTAGAACTGTGTCACCACTTTTGCTTTGATTTCTTCTTAAATCTGTTATCACAGAGGTGTTACCACCATCTCTAACTGGCCCAGCCTTGGCCAGCAGCAGGTCCATCCTCAGACCATCAGGGATTGGTTCTGCCAGACAGGGTGGAAGCTTCTGGCAGCTTCTTCTCACAGAAGCCACCTCTGTGGGCCCTCTGCTACCGAAAACCAGGTCATGCAAAACCAACACAACACTTGTGCGACATTATGGGTCTGTGCACTTTTTTCTGCCAAAAACTGTTGTACAAAAATACTATTTGGAAGGCTTAAAGATATTCTTCTGTTCAATTCAAGATATCACAGCCCAATAAAACAGAAGCTTGATTTGGTACTGTACACCTAACATCCACAAATTCCTAAGAGTCATTGTTTTCTGAATTATATTTGCAAATCACTAATTACAATTTTATAATACACAATGCACCTGTAAGGTTGATCTGTTCTGAAAATGCAGAAAAGTCCTAGAGAAGTGGACAGAGAAACCTGCCCAAGTCCAGTTTTACCCAACGTGTCTACAAAATATATAAACATTCCATTTCTTATTGCACAGGCTAAGTCACATTGAAAGCCAAAGTAGATTAGTTCTTTTTATTATCTACACAGATTCAGTATTTCCTTTGGACATTAGAGTGTTATTTACACTTCATTCTTCCTCTTTTATCCTGGAGTTCCAAAATAAGGCCTCAAATTTTAAGACAGTAATGATTTTTTTAAAAAAATTAACCACTTCTGTGAAGAGTAAGTTATCCAAATACTAGAACACATAGTCACAATTAAAATAATGGTATACAATACTTTGCAGTTGGGTCAGATGTTAAAAAAACATAAGATCTGTAAAGAAGTTTCATTTTAAAATATATTTTGTTGCAGTCTAAACATACCATTCTGCTTTCTATCAAGTGCTAGCAGTTCCACAACCTATCACAAAGCATACAAGAGCTTTTGATTTGAGGCACGTGGCAAATAATCATGGTATCACCTAGTGACTAAATTTTTGTTTTCCCTCCTTAGAAATACGTCTATGAACCAACAATTCTCAAGTTCTTACTTTCCTTTCTAACAACAAATGTTTAAAAAGCAAAAACTGATGAACTGCAAAGTAAGTATTAGCTTTTTCTCATTCTTCAAATCTCCATTTATTTTAGCTCCTTTCAGCTATACATAAATGTTCAACTCAAGTGAAGGCTCCCCCATACTTGACTTAAATCGACTGACAAGCTTGCTTTCCTTAGTTATTTTTCATGGACCCTGAAGAAGAGGTCTATACCCCTAGAATCAATGGATGAAAATAACCCAAACACAATAAGAGTATTTTAATAGAAGCTCCCAGTCTTTTACAATGAAAAAGTAGAAACATAAGATCCAGTTATTCTGCACCTTGCCTCTCTTGCCAGTCAGTAATTAACTACTAGGGAAAGAATATAAAGAAACAAATAAAGTGACATTTCTGGTGGTATCCCTGCCTCTAGAAACCAAGTTAAGGACTTTTCATCACTGAAGAACAAAACTACACCATAAATGTTTTTACAGACAAGAGATCAGCTCCTAGCTATGGCTGCTGCCCATTTAAAATTCTTTACACATTTGACTTTCACATCACTTAACACTTAATAATTTCACAATTTCTGTTTTCTCTGTAAGAAACAGCTTTGTTATTTTAAAGCTGTAGACTAAACCCAGAAGAGCCCAAAGGGCTTGACAGAATCTTAAGCTAGAAGGAGAAAAAAAGTCCTTCCCATGTCATTATGATTTATTTCCTTATCCATTTTCCTTTACTAACTCTCTCTCCCCCACTTCAGCCTCCCAACCTGAAGAGCAAAGTAACACAAGATGGTTTGGGATAGTAAGAAAGCTGACCACTGGTGAACAGTGCCAGCCTCCCTGGCTCTAGCACACACCTCTGCCAGCACTAATGTTCAAATGGTCTCTTCATACCAAAACTGCAGGAAATTAATACAATGAACAAAACAAAACAAACAAACAAAAAAAAACCCAACAAAGAAAACAACAATCACCTCCCCAAAATAAAAAAAACCACCACAACAAAAAAACAAACAAACAACAAACAAGCCCCAAATAAACCAAAGCCCAAACAAACAACAACATGACAATTTTTCTCCTATGTTAAGCAAATTGAGTGAGCTCAGCAAAAGGTTTGACTAGCATCAGAAACCAGAGAACCAGAGAAGGGGAGAGGGAAATGAGATCTCCATATTTAGGATCACTTTTGATTTCTCACGGGATTTCACCCCTAGTCTGCTTAGGGTGCAGAGTTGCAAGTGCTGTTCTAACTTCTGGCTGCTGCAGGAAGAGCCCCAAATCGCTCTTGTTTCTCACTTCACAAAGGCACCTACATTCTTACTCCAGTCCATATACATCAACACTATCGCCTCCTGCAGCTCATCATTAGCAGCAGCAAGCAGATCTACCTCTCTGATCATATGAAGGGCAGTTCATCTGAAGTTTGACTGATGAAAACATTATGCACAATGGGGTTTTGCTACATGCGTAATGAAATTAAGATCCTTTGTAGATAGACAAAAATTCTACCTTCTTCCACAGTGACAGGCAGGAACTACTAATGGATGCCTGAAATAAAAGTGGCAAAATGGTACAAGGACAGAGCAAGCATGTGCTGCTGCTCCTAATGCTCCCCCAACATCCAACAGTTGATGACACTTGAGATTCCACATAAGCAAGAACGGCACCTGTGTGCTTAAGCCACCAAATATAGACTTCTCTCCAGTATTAGAAAAATCAACACAAGAAACATTTTCCTAGCTGGACTGCGCAAGCAGAGCTATGAAGATGATGAGGGGAAATTGCTCAGTTTTGCTATTGAGCAAATGCACTATTGAAAGGCCATGCATCTCTTCAGAACTAACGTTAACATTAACTATTGTACATGCTAACATGCCATGGATTCAGCCTAAGAGCACAGAGTGACAGGATTTATTGACTAGATAAGGAGATATCTATGCTTAGTTCAGACTTAGAAGTCCGTAACAGTGTAGCTGTACAAGGTACAGCTTTTTTTTTTCTTGTAGTATAACAGATTTCTTATAGTAAATATTAGTATTAATATTATAGTAAAATGTATTGACACTATGCATAATTATAGGATGCATAAGTAATTCAACAACTGCAGTAACACTGGCAATATGCTAATCACTGCCTGCAGGGCTTAAAATACAAGGTCCCTAATCTGCAAATTTTACTTACATACTCTCTTGGGTTCACTAAGGCTACATAAGAACACAAACTTTACATACTAAAGGGCCCAAGAGAAAATGGCAAGGTAGGATGAAGAAATACAGTACTTGACCCAGGTATGCAAACTGCCATGTTTTCTTAGCCATGAGTGCCTAATTTCTCATTTAGATAGGATCCCAAGTTTATGAGCTTATTTTCTTCTTCTAGCGAAAAAAAAAATCACCAAAGATAAATCTTCTCATTTAAGACTCAAGATGTAACAATACACAAGAATATGCACAATTTTTGTCCCCTTCTGCATCTAACAGCTTACAGAAATGTTAGATTTACCATGACATTTCAGGGTAACTTTGCAAGCTTGGGTTTTCTCAAGGATTACTACTATAAAAAAAGATGAAAATCAGATACATGATTTTTTAAGTCAGAAAATTATTTCAAGTTAAAAATTGCTTGTGAAGTTAAAAAATTTTTGTGTTACTAGAGGTCTCTCTGAATCTTCATGGCTTCACTTTTTCTTGCCTCTACAGAAAGTTGTAAATGCTAAGGAGCCCAAGAACTAGAGTTTTAGAGAAGAACAAGAAATGAAGCCAATGTGGAAACAATTTGGTTTGTCAAAGTTCTTCACTTCATTTTCCCTCTATAACCCAGGCATTACCTTCAGTCAAGACTTTTTGTTTTGGAGGAAAAAAACCACAGAGTCTGCTTCCTCACCTCTAGGCCCCTCCCAGCTGGGAGTAACTCTAAGTGCTACAATAATGAGAAAAATTAAATAGAATTGCAGTCAAATTATGTGCAAAGGCAATTCACAATGCATCACAAAGACTACTACAGTTAAAAGAAAATGGACCTCGTGGTCTTGAATGAGATTTCCACCTATATGATACATATAATTCAAAAATACTTAAAGTCCAGCCAGGATGGATAATGGTTTTTAGCATACCTGTACTTCATCTCCTGCATGTAAAGCACTAAGATAAATTTAAAACCATTTTTCTACATTTCCCATGGATCCACATTCTAATTTAACAGAAAATAATTATTTGTATCTGTTTAATCCACACAGGTGAGTATTTGGCTCCATGCCATGAAGAAAATAAAGACAAAAGCACTACATATATGCATAAAGCCACCAAACTGGTACTACCAAGCAACTGGAACCACTGCACTTCCAAACTTTAGAAAGACTGCTTAGATAACTGAAGGTTAAAAGCCACAGTTTTGCACATATTCTCACCCAAATGAAAATTTTAAAAAAGAAAAAAAATTGTTTTTCTCCTTACTGTTGTATTACTAACAACACTTACGGTCATAAACCTGCTTGGGATTTTAATTTGCCAGTTAAAATGATAACATTAGCAGAATGCTACAGTCAGCATCAACATGCAGAAGACAGCTTTGCCTCAGGGGACAGAAGATAATGGTAAACACAAAAAACCTGAGATGCCAGATTTTTTTAAAGAGGTAATGGGATGGAAGAGGGATGTGGGAGACAATATTTTACAGATCTGATCATTACTAATTTAATTTTGTGAAATATTTCTTAAAAGAAATTACTTAGGTCTGCTTTAAAGGTATAATAATAAGTGGAATCAAACCCATTTAAAAAACCCCAACCAAACAAACCAACACACTAAGCAGTTTCCACAGAAAAAACTGTGCTGTTGTCACAGCTTTTTAAGGTATGTGTGGCTGCTGTTTGTTATTGTGAAGTTAAAAGAAAGCTTGTATGGAAAAGAATCAGAGAAATAGGAAACCCTTCAAAAGAAAGAAGGTTTGTTTCTAGACCTTCCAACTAATTATCCAGGTTGGTGACTATGCATGTCACAGATGTTACCTCAGACAACATGAAAATGCAGGTGCACTCTTTTCTCAGACCACACAAAGTAGGGGGGTTTAGGTGGGAAAGAGACTATGGTAGTAAGTTTCAAAGGTTTTAAGCAGTCTTCAAACTCAGGCCGACTCAAGAGTTTATGTATCCGATCCTGATGGCAGGAGCACTGCAAAAGGTACTTAATACATTCTGGACCACAATTACCACACTTGGCTAACACTGAACCCAAATTTACGACTCCAGGACTGAGCTGGTGACAACCCCGGGCAGCAGATGCACAATCTGCACTCTGAAAAGGGTTATTTAACCCTTTAGAGTTGGTGTCTTTGGGAGTCAGCTCGTATTATCCCACAGAGCATCCTGTTACATGCACACTCTTGAATCCCTGAGCTCTCAGATGTGCAGTGTACACACATTAAATCACATTATCATGCTGACTCAGTATTGCTGAGCAGCTCTGCAGATCATTCCTCAACACCCAAATAACGTAAGATATCCTAACCCTTCCCATTAATTGAGCTAACAAACAGTATAACAGTCTCCTAATTATAACAAGAATAAAGAAGGGAGACCTGAGTTTCTTACCAATACATTGGTGCTGTGAGTCCCAGTGAGGGCCTATGGCTAATGGGCAACACACCAGAAAGTATGAACCATACTTCATAGGGTCGATAGAAGAGGGAGAAAATTTCTGACTCACAGCACAAACAGCAAATTCCTTAAGTAACCAAGAACACAAACTAGTTCTGTGCTTGAATTAGCAATACAGCGAACAAGCAGAAGGAGTCTTTGCATTCTTCATACTTCTCTTGCACAAAATATATCCTGAACTCACCACTAAAATAATTCAATTTAGGAAAATTGTTCGCATTCATATTTAAAATCAGACCAACAATTTTGTGTCATTTGCAGAACTTCCTGTGCTTGGAGAGAGGGGGAGAATCAGTATAAATTGATTTGCAGTATGATGCTATTTCACAAAGAGAAAAAATAGTATCAACACCAGTGCAGCAGGCAAAAGAACAATCTTGCAAAGATACCACAGTTTTAGAACGGTAAATTTAAAAAAAAAAAGGAATTGCTTCACAAAAAAATCAATACACTTTCCCCATAGGTTCATGATGTAAAATTCTATAATCAAGGCTTGTAGATTTGTAATTATGGTATGTCAGCCACATTTAAACAAGCATGTTAAAAGATTGTTAAAGTTAAACTAACACAATTGCAATGTGAATTGTCTTAGTCTCATTCTAATCTACTCGTGTCACTTCCACTTAATCAGATGGAAACTATGGGCAAATGTCAGTGCTATTTTCAGGCAACCCGACTTACTTTGTTTGCAGTGGTTTTTAAAATGATTTCCAATCTGAAATGCAAATAAGGTATTTTAGGAGGGTTTTTTTTTCTCCTAGTCAATTCCCTCACTATCCAGTGGGTAGTTGGATTTACTGAGAGTAAAACTATTTTGAAGCAATTAAATGGAAAGCATTGCTTGCTAGGACATAAGCCACAAATACAGAAAACATTACTACTTCTGCTCATCAAATCTACTTCTTTTGAATTACAAACTGTTGAAAGTATAAAATCACCAAGAGGCTGGCTATTAGATTTGCCAAAAAACCAAAACATCTCCCTATTTCTCACTTAAATTTCTTTCACTGACACACAGCAATGTAAGAAATGTGTCAGCAAGTAAATTACCTACAACCTAAAATACAGTCTCTTGAGAGAAGTACGCAAAGAATTTATGACTTATTGCTTAAAAAAAAAAAAAACAAACAAAAACACCAAAGCAGAACAGCTGCTTCATTCTTAAGTGTGGAAAAAAGGGACAAGTTAGGTAACAAATGAAAAAAAAAAAAGCTGTAAACAGATGATTAATAAAAGTCAAATAAAATGTCTAAAAAACTCTCTGTATCCTAACAGTTCTTGACCTCTACCTTTTTTAAATACATATTCTTAAAGCATGAGCACTGAACATGGTTGGAAATCAATATTACATGCTAGATTCAATGTGCTTTTTTAAACTGAAAACAGAAAAAATCTAACAAAAATTAACTGAAAGGCTAAGTCAGTCGCTTTATGGAATGCTTAATAAGCCTCTACGCAAGTCATCTCATGCACCAGGAAAAAAATACCTATGGAGTCGTTCTAGTTTAAAATAAGAGCACAATGTGAATGTTTCCAAGTTGACCCAAGTCACATGTAAGCCCACTGTAGCAGAATGCATAACTAGGCTTCTGGTTAAAGAAGGAAGGGTGGAGTGAGACAGAGACATACCTCTTCTTGTATCTGTGTGCAGCTGCCACAGAACAGGGAGCTGCAGCTCTATCGTGTCCCCACAGGCAGGTATGATAACATCCCGTTTCTCCCCCTTTTTTTTAAAGTTCCCTTCACTTACAGAATGCCAGCTGCTGCACAGCAACCGTAGATATTGTAGAACAAAGCCTGTTGCTACTGCGTAACACACTCAATACAAGTTGACTTGCTTATTCACGTGGACATTCTCCACAGGCAAATCTGAATCCTACTGGCCATGGACATTCTCCACAAGCAAATCTGAATCCTACTGACTGCATTTGTACTGTTTACCCAAACGTTTTCATCCTTTCTTTGCGCTAGCTCTGAAATGCATACAGCTGTGTGGTTTGCTCCTATGCTCAGATGAATCCTGAAGTGCCTTCACCTCACACTAACAGTGGCAGCTTTTCTAGTCTCCAAGTCCGACCTTTCAAAGCGAGTCAAGTGTGAGAAAAGGTGCATATCTCATTGGCAGGAATTTGCAAAGTCATAACATAAAGCTGATTGTATGAAATGGCACTATTTAACATCCCCCTCCAGCACAGACACCAATTCTTGTCTCTGCCTGAGTCAGCACAGTCTTTGTAGCCTTAATAAACTCCACCATGACCAAACTGTGTTTAAAACCATAATAATAAGAGTGATCCTGACAGGTACACTTTCCTTAAAAGCTACGACTCTTTTAAAACAAGGGAAGATCAAGGCTCTGGTGACGAATCTACCAGGACTACCCAGGGAGGTGGTGGAGTCCCCATTCCTGGAGGAGTCTTAGGAAAGACCGGAGTGCTATGGTCTAGTAAACAAGGTGGTGGTGCTCGGCCATAGCTTGGACTCGATGATCTCAGAGTCTTTTCCAACCTAATTGCTCCTGGGATGCCACTGGTTCTGCAACTTCTGAAGCAGAAATATTCAACAGCAGCTTCGGTTTTTTTTGTTTTTTTTTTAAAAAAAAAAAAAAAAAGGAAAACAAGCATCTGAGGCTTCATACCTCCGCAAGGTATGAGGCGAGACTGCCCTGCACACCGAGGGGGCTGGGTGACTACCCTCGACTCCCAAAGACACTAATGAAAGGGAGCGAAATTCCCATTTAACCGTGTCCCAGAGCAGCGGGGCCTGTTCCCGACGGCGGTACGCGAGGGGTGGGAGCCCGTGCCAGGGCCGCTCTCCGGCACAGCCCGCCAGCCCCGCGCGGCACGGCCGGCCCCGTGCCCGGCACGGCCGGTCCCGCACGGATCCCCGCTGCGGTCCCTCGGCCCGGCCGAGCCGGGCCATGCCCCAGCCGCCACTCACCGCCTCACGACGCCGGTCTTGATTTTGATCTGCCTGAGGCGCGGGTCGGCCATGGCGACGGGCGCCGTGACTGCGCAGCTCCGCGCCGCGCATGCGCCGAACCGCCAGCCCGGGCGGCACCACCGGAGCGGGCGGGGGCGCCGCGCCCCCCCCCTCCGGCCCCGGCGCAGTGGAGATGGCCGGGCGGCGGGGCGGTGCCGTCCTGCCGGAGCCGCCCGGCACCGGGCGGTGTGTTCGGACATGGGGAGAAGGATTGGAGCGTTCGTGTTGCGGCTCCGATCCGTACCGTGATGTTGTTGGGCTCGAGGGTGACCGGCACCACCCGCTCCCGACCCCTGGTAGTGGGGTCCGCATGATTAACGCCATTTCACAAGGCAAGCAGCCATTCTCTGTGCCGTCTTTGTGCGCTGTCCCCGATGATCAGGCCCTGAAAGCCCTGTGCACCAAGAAGACAAACCAGATGTCTTTTCCCCATTCCACTGGCCTCAAGGTTCCTCGGCACCAGGCTGATTACTCCACTCCTTGCCCGCCAGCATGTCCCAACACTTGGCCAACCCATGGTGTGGATGACCCTGCTGCAGCACTGGGAAGCTGCAGATCCCACAGCACTGCCTGTCTGCAGCCCCCAGAGCACTGCCTACAGCCCCAGAGCACTGCCTGCAGCCCCCCAGCACTGCCTGCAGCCCCCACAGCACTGCCTGCAGCCCCACAGCACTGCCTGCAGCCCCCACAGCACTGCCTGCCTGCAGCCCCAAAGCACTGCCTGCAGACCCAGAGCACTGCCTGCAGACCCAAAGCACTGCCTGCAGCCCCACAGCACTGCCTGCAGCCCCACAGCACTGCCTGCAGCCCCACAGCACTGCCTGCAGCCCCACAGCACTGCCTGCAGACCCCAAAGCACTGCCTGCCTGCAGACCCACAGCACTGCCTGCCTGCCTGCAGCCCCCCAGCACTGCCTACAGCCCCACAGCACTGCCTGCCTGCCTGCAGCCCCAGAGCACTTCCTCCCTGCCTGCAGCCCCCCAGCACTGCCTCTCTGCAGCCCCCCAGCACTGCCTGCAGCCCCAGAGCAGCCTCCCTAATCCCACCTTTCATGGGTCCTGAGGAGGAACTCTGACCAGAGCTGTCACTGGTCAGTGAGACCTGGGACATCCCAGTGGCCAGGGACACCTCTGCCTTCATTTGCTTCCTCTGAGGATTGAGGGAGTGACTCGTGTTCTTTTATATGATTTTTGAGTCTAGATTATGATTGTTATATTGATACTGTAAACAGTGTTCTGTGATCCAACCCAGTCTGGGGAGGGTCCATGTGAACAGAAATTATAAATGAGATTGTATTATAAATTGTGTATTTTACTACTTAGAGATTGCACTACACTGATTTGACACGAGACAACTGAGGGGAGACCCCATAAATGTCTGTAAGTATCTCAAAGGAGGGTGTCAAGAGGATGGAGCCAGGCTCCTCTCTGTGGTGCTCAGCAATAGAACAAGGGGCAATGGGCAGACACTGATGCACAGGAGATTCCACCTGAACATGAGGAAAAACTTCTTTACTGTGTGGGCAACTGAGCCCTGGAACAGACTGATCAGAGAGGGTGTGGAGTCTCCCTCACTGGGGATACTCAGGAACCATCTGGACACAATCCTGTGCCGTGTGGTCTAGGGTGACCCTCTTGAGCAGGGAGGAGGGACCAGATGATCAACTGTGGTCCCTTCCACCCTGACCCGTTCTGTGTGTAATTCTGTTCATAGAAATCCAGTGTTATTCTCATAATAAATTCTGCACTATACTAATAATGAAATCCTGCTAAGGAAAATAAAGCTTTAATTGTTAAGCTGTTGTATAATGGTTAAACTAAGTGTTAAACACTACAACTTCGTGTTGTCATAGTTTGGCCAAGATCTCTAAAAGAACCTGTCTGTCCCCTTAGTGTCTGATGGTTGGTAAAAACTATGAAGGGGCAAAATTAGCACTGGCAGCTCAGTCCTATAGTTAAAATTGACTGCTGGTTCAAGGGCTGTTTTCCTTTATGGTTATACTTAGTAGAGGCTAAACACTTAAGGGTATACATTCACCCCCTCTAGGGTCTGTGTTTGAAAGGATTTCCCCTGAATGAGTATTTAAATCAACAAGAAAGAAAAAATAATAGCTTTGAAGAACAAATAGAGTCAAATACCTTTTCAGTCAAGTGCAGTTCAGGAAGGTCTGCAGAGGATTTTTTCCCCCCCACCTCCTTTTGTCCTGTGTTAGTGGCTTACCCTGACCTTTGGCATTGGCAGTGACCAATATCTCTTGAGAAAAGCTGGCTGCAACACAGGAAGTCATGTTGCTTCTGGTGACATGACAGGTGCAGGTCATTAGCCAGCAGCTGTGGCAAAGTGTCTGGCACCACCAGGCCCCTTTCAGACATGGTATAAGCAAGGCCAAGACTGCTCAAGTCCACAGAGCTGTGTGTTATCTGCAGAGGAGGATGGAAATGACCCCTCTTACAGAGCCCAGCAAGCCTTCCCAGGAGACCTGGAACACACAGCCTTCATTTAGCAGGTTGTTGCTGAAGGGAGACGCAGGTCTCAAAATCAACATTAGCTTAATGCCATGAACAACTATGAGACCTGGAGACAAGCTCACAGACATTTTATGTATTTGATACTATGGTACGGTAACTATATGCTGCTTGTATCCCCAATCATCTGTTCTGTTTGTGCTGTATATTAAAGTTCTGTACCTTTAAACTGATTCTGGGAGCGAAGGGGGAGAAAGGCAGTTTGTTTTGAGAAAACTGCCTGACTCCCACACGGCCTGGCTGCGGCGTTCGTCTGAGGCACGGACAGCGGTGGGACAGAGATCCCCTGTGCTTTTAGTTAGTTTTAGCTAGCTAGCTAGGGCAGACAAGACTCCCTGGACTGTTTTTTCCTTTTTCTTGGGACTGTTTAAATCTGCTCTGGACTGACAAACCCAGAGGAGCAGCGAGGGCTGGCACCTGCGGCCGCCGGGCCTGGACCTGCGGAGGGAGTGGGGCTGGTGAGAGACTGAGTGAGCTGAGCTACACCCACGGCAAGGACTGGCTCTGTTTGCCGTCTCTCTTCAGAGTGGCGAGAGGTTTCATTGTTTCATATTATTCTTTCTTTGTGCTTGTGGGCATTTTGTTTGTTAAATAAATAGTTTTTTCCACTTTTCTCCAAAGAAGTTCTTTTCCCCGACCGGCTGGAAAGAGGAGCCGTTTAAGTTTGCTTTTCCAGAAGAACCCCGTCGGAAGTTTCCTCCCAATTTTGCCCTAAACCAGGACACTATACACAAATCTGACACCAGCCATGCAGGAGGGGGAGAAAGGAGGGCAGCTTTCTGGCAGAGACAAAGGAAAATGCAGCCCCTTACTTTGCCAGAAACTCAAATCTTACTACTCTGTCTTTAGGAAGCTGTATCAAGTTATGCTGTTCTCAAAATATCCCAAGGCAACCCAGTTATGCCACATACTCTTCAAAAATACAGAAGTCTGCAAGTAAAGCTGAATTACCACCATACACCTACACATTAAGTTTTTTTCAAGAATAATCTTCAATGTTATTTCTATATTTGACAAAGTTACTCAATTAAGTGAGAAGGCCAACAACAAATAATAGTACAAAAATAAAAATTGCCTATAAGCAGCAATGTTAAGAAAATAACCCATGTTTCCAAGTGCTAAAAATGCTTTATTTCTAGCCCTGAAGCATTAACTTGCGTTATGGAGAGTTCTTAGACTCAGCTACTGAATTTTAGAAGTAGAATGCAGTTCTTCTCCTACAGCTAATTCACTTAACTAAACGGATGAAAATATACCAAATCTGTGTTCATATTTAAGCATATATGATGATAATGTGAAAAAGGTGTTGCTGGTGGATCATGGAGTATATTGTCAGAAAGCACGATGTACTTTGTTATTAATACATGTTTGTATTAATAACTGAAAATTATTATTTAGCATTTAAAATCCCAGTAATTTTATTTCTAAGGCTAGAGATATCTGGATATCCAGGGAAGTATGTATAATGCTTTCTAGGACAGACATTCCTTTTTAAACAAAGGTGTGTGCAGGGAGTTTGTTTTCCAGAACTCCTTTGAAACTATTTCTAGCCTAGTCAATCATAGATACATTTCCATGCAAATTAATGATGTTACACTGGAGGTGAATAAAATCCTTTATGAAGACTGTGAATCCTGTTGTACCTTTTGGATGGTAAAGAAACTGTCAATTCTTCAATGATTTTTGGCAGCATTCTGCTTGTGTTGCATCTGGTTGAAGGTTTTTTCGTAGGATCTATTAGCCCTAGTCATTATGAGAGCATTGTTGCATAGAGGCAGGTGCCTAAACATAATTTGCTGACGCTGTAGCTATGCTGACATGCAGAACAAGTCATTCCATGTGTGGGACACTTAAACAGATCTTTACGTATTTCCCTGTATTGCACCTTCCCAGCAGCTGACATGTGAAGCTGCACTTGCTGTGAACATGACTTCCTCTTCTCTGACCAGTGCCACCTGGTCATTCCAGCTTTCATCTGGTTCCACATAAGCAATAGTTTCAAGGCAGTTTGTTGCATGTTTTGTACAAATTTACTTTAGTGGGAGTAATCATTACTGCAAATTCGCTACGCCTTCTTGTCTGAAAAAAGCTCATCTAGATTTTGTTTATTTCTCGTGGGTAAGAGCACGTATAGTAATTACTGCTCGTTCCCGTTTCATGGAAGCATCTAGTCAGCCTGATGAGCTCAAATGTCTGCACACACAAACAATTACTCGGTGTATGTTTAATCTGGAGTGTGCACAGTGCACCTAATATACTTTGAAGCAAGCACACCACGGTTGCTTGCAAGCAAGCACACCAAAGCACTGCCTACAACTCATAACTTCTCTGTGAAAGACCGGCTTAAGAATTTAAGGCCATACATATGCTACATTGTAAGAGAAGAGCAGACACACTCAAAAGCATTGCAGTATGCCACAAGTCCCTTTTATAGTAAGAGTTCCCAATTTATATGTCTCTCAATTAAACACTACCCATAAGAAACAATCAACTTGTAAGGTGTGCAAGTACTGAGTCTTGTAAATTCTGCATTCTAATCATATCCCCATCTCCCTTTTAAATTTATTTTCTTGGCTCCGATAAAGTGCTTTCTGCAGTGAAGCTATTTTGTGTAATACCAGTAGTTCAACTTTAAAGCCAATACATTTGTCACCAGGTATAGTTCAAATTTAAGGCATTATGCCACCTGTGCTGCTGAGGTCAGAGCAATCCTTGCAGAGGAAAGTGCAGCCACGAGGGTTTAGTCCACGAAGCCCCAGTGGCAGTTTCCCTCACGTTGTCTATCCATTGACAGTTGGTTTTAACAGCTTGAAAAATCCATGACCAAATGCACATGTGCTTCAGCTGAGGACTGAGACTACTATTTTAATAAGTTGATGCTCAATGAGCTATTATACTATTTTGTTTACCCATCAAAACCATGTGTGCAGTCTGACTATAATTTCATTTTCATTTATGATCAAACAAAATGCAGAAATTATTTAGCCTTCAAATTTTATCTTTTTTTTGTCGGAAAAAGAAATTTCATTCAGCCTCCCCAAAGGATACTACAAAATGAGATCAGATTTTCAATAAAAGTTATTCATGTTTACTTTATTTTTAATATATGTTAACTAGATAAAATTGGCCTCTGTACAGCTACCAGCACACAGCTAGGCACCATCTAAGTGCACAAGAATTAATTTCCCTGGCTGTCAGCATACGAGGTAGTATCAGTATTCCTTGTAGTGCAAACCTCTTGATCCACTTTCTTATCAGGTGATTATTCCTGGTCAAAATTGTCTTCCACAAATATCCCCCCAAAACAGAGAGTTGTTCAACACCACAGATACAGGCAAGTAGCACAGGTGTGGAGTTGGACAAGGATAAAACGGATTGCTGTTGCACAGTTTGTAAGATACCTACTAAATATGGTGATTCAAGTGGGAGCTGTAGTTTTTTACAGGAGAGGCTCAGTTACATAGGGAAGCTAAGTAAATGAGAAAGGAGACACCAGGCAGAAGCTGAAAAGGGTCAGGGGCCAAGTCCTTTCTCGTTTCTGCCTTTGTACCTTTTCCAAACAGCACTGGGATGGATTCCGGTTTCAACTATGCTTCTGTGAAAAGGAAGTAGCCCACTGGGAAGTGGTGATATAAAATCAGATGGAAACCTACTCATTTTCAGCAAAGTTATAGTGACAGTACAATTTACCCTAGGCAGAGAAGGCAGCAATGGTGATCCCTCAAATATGACACTACTGGAGAGCGTAGGTTACAAAACAGCCCTCTCCTACAGTTTTCAGGGTTAAACTGTGCCCGTAGTAAATGCTTAGCTACAACTCAAGCCTTTTCTAGCTAACTTGAGGCTTTTTAAAAAGCAGTTTTTCTTAGCTCAGACCAACCATTAGGGGAAGAACTGGAAGTAGTGAGAGAAAAAGGGATTTATGTGTGTGCATCAAAAGGAGAATATATCCTTTTGCGAGTTATTTCCATGGGTCCCCTACGTACAAATGAAGAGATATGTGATACAGCAATTCATTGTTCTGACATACATTGCAATCATGATGTGCAGGTTTTAATGCATCGTGTTACATTAAGCTTAGCCCATGGCTTAACGCCATGTAACATAAATTTCTGTGAAGGGAGTAACATAACATGATACTGTCTTTTAAAAGACACACACGATTTTTTCAGATCACCTACTTTTTATCCATGAGTGCCCAATCCAAAAATCAAGGTGGCAGACGAAAGTGGATTGAATGAGTATCCACAAACCAGAGTATTTATCTTGTGTAGTTTTGCTCACTGCTACCTGTAGTCAATGACTCCAGTCAATTTTTATGTTGTAATGCATGAGCAAAGTTGATGGACATATTTTTTTGACACCCCTAGTTAGATTTTATTCAGGGTCAATCAAGGGAGACCTGACAGCCGTTAAGACTATAAAACACACTGAGAATCCTCACAAGTGTTTATTTCTCAATAAAGACAGGAGCTTTGATTATGAACCTGTCACTAACCTTATCTCTTTTTGTCCTACCTTGGAGGCAGGTGTTTTTTTAATTGATAGTTTATTTTAAAATAGACATATCAGTATGAATGATTCTCATTGGAATTAAATAAAAAATGAACTATTGATTTGACAATAACTAGATATAATAAAATCTCCAGTGAAAAGATCAAACTCATATCTGAAGTTTAAAGAGCTCACAAAATAAAGCTGCACGTGATTAGTCTCATCAGAAGAAAAGAAAAATAATTACCTTTTATATATTTATGTGTACTCATCATTTGTTTATTTTTCTCCCCTGAATCATTAAAGTCATAATATTTTTAAGACTTTTCATATACATTTCTTTAAACCTGTCTTCAATGCTTTCTGTATTCCTAAGTTATTAATGTAAATTTTAATTTAATCCTTTTTGTGGTACAATACAAAACAAAACCAACTGACACCAACTGACACCAACAAAACAATACAACTGACACCAACTGACATCTGTGTGGTGTGGATTTGACTGATCACATGGTTCAATGCAAAATTGAAGTACCTCTGGTTTTTGGACGAAATGGAAACTGGAGTTTTTCTCACGCAGGATGATGTTCTCCAATGAAGAAACAATCTTTGCCAGTGCTTATCAGACAGGCACATGTAAGTAGCACACAAAGGTGGGGGGTATCAAAGTGGCTGGCACCAAATAGGCAGATAATGATAATATCCTGTATGGTGCTGCTGCATGTAACATTCTGAATGCTTCTCACAAGTCAGTAAAATAGACAAATAGCACCTGTAAAGTGTAACATCAAGATGAAGCAGTATTAGAAAGCCTAAGAGAGATAAAAAATGTATGCTTTTAATAAGACACCAATCTTTATTGACAGAGATAAACATGCTGTCATGGTATAGCTTGATGCTGAGAAGCAACTGGCAAAAAAAATTACCCCACATTGTGATTAAAGCTTAGCACCCTACAATCTCACTTTAGCACATTATAAGTAGTTTGTAAATTGGTGAGTTGTTGTTGCTTAATTATCAAAATGTAGAGGTTTCTGGTGAGCTGTTGTAGCAATCTGTTAATCTGGCCTAAGTTATTGGATAGATCTATTAATCACTGGAAAGGAAGTGTTAAAATAATTTCTTATAAAACCTGCTACTGATACAAATACTGTTGACACTGCAAATAATAAGAACAGATTAGTTCTGTAAAGGAAATTGGATTGCTGGGTGAAATAAACTTATTAAAAATAAATAATTTCAATGCTGGAAAAGTCAGGGTCACACATGTAGAAGCAGAGAATATAAGTTAAACTTACAGAGTGAAAAAATGTGACTTGGGAACCCGTAGCCCCAGAGAAGGACTGTGGGGTTGTGGTGGCTAATCAACTAAACATGAACCTGTCTATAATATTGGGAGGAGCAGGTAGCACCCATTAAATATACTGTCATTTTGGTTTGGTGTTGGAGTCTTAAATATCTAGAGATGATGAAAGGGTCAGGCTGGCTGAAGTCACATGCCCAGTTTTACACTTTTAAAAGGGAAGAAGAGCTTGTGAGGGCTCAGAACAAATCTATGGGAGTAATACAGTACCTGAAAAACACACCTTATGCAGCAAGCCGCAAGAAGCTAGTGATAAACAAAAGGGAGTCAGTTGATTTGTAACCCACACAGAGAAGGAATTTCTGAGAGCAGAAGATTCACAACACAGCAGAAAGAATAAACAATAGAATACAACAGGAAGCTCAAACTAGACAAATCAGGATTGAGTTAAGGAGGGAAATTTTAAATACTGGGCAACCTATTTTAAATACTCCTAAAACTACCAATGAGAGATGGAGGTGTTTAAGATTGGATGTTTTTTGTAAAAAAAAGCATTGGCTTCAATAGGAGAAATGGGTGTGTATGTCTTTACAAATAGCTAGATAACCTGAAAGAAACAATCAGGAGGTCTTTACTAACACTATGATGCACAAGTTTATTGCAGAGCTGAGCACAATCTGAACTTTTGAACTTCAGGGGGAAATGAGAAGGCTTAATAGAATTATGAGTATGAGCTTCTCTGCCCAGGGTGAGCTTAAAGCTAAGTTTAATGATCTTACAATGCATGATGCAGGGAGAATCCATGTTGAAGGAGGAATATGTGGTAGGATGTTTGGAAAGTCTGTACCTTCCTAGTACCTCAGACAATGGGAAAAGGAAAAAGGCAATATGTAATTAGGAGTTTAGGATGAAAAAGAGGATGCATCCTCCAAAAACTGAGGAGAGACCCCACAGCTGTGTTGGTCTGTGGACTCTCTCTCTTCTTTTGATGAAGTTGATTTTTGCAGGACTCCTCTGTGTCCAACGTGGACACTGGCCTTTGTAAGTGTAATTTTCTGCACAGCTTAACTGCAAGTTAAGTCACAGTGTAGAAACTGCATGTGAAATCTCTACAAGGGCTTATGTTGTAGAATCATAGAACAATTTGGGTTGTAAGGGACTTTAAAGACTGTCTAATTTCTCCCCACCATGGGCAGACACCTTCTCCTGGTCCAGGTTGCCCAGAGCTCCATCCAGCCTGGCTTGGCACTCTTCTGGGGATGGGGCACCCACAACTTTTCTGGACCATCTCTTCCTGTGCCTTACCACCCTTACAGTAAAGAATTTTGTTCTTCTATCTAATCTAAACCTGCCCTCTTTCAGTCTGAAGCCATTCCTCCTTGTCCCTATGCGCTTTCTTAACAGTTCTTTTCCAGCTCTCTTGTAGGCCTGTTGTAGGTACTGGAAGGTGCTATAAGGTCTCTATGGAGCCTTTTCTTCTGCAGGCTGAACAACCCCAATTCTCTCAGGCGGTCCTCACGGGAGAGGTGCTCCATTCCTCTGATTATCTTTGTCTCTCTCCTCCAGACTCATTCCAGGACACCCACGTCTTTCTTCTTCTGGAGGCCTCAGAGCAGGATGCAGCACTGCAGGTGGAGTCTTGGGAGCCTAGAGCAGAGTAGCAAAATCCTCTCCTTGTCTTACTATCCATGCTGCTTTTTATGCAGCCCAGGACACTATTGGCTTTCTGGGCAGCAACTACATGTTCTTGGGTCATGTTGAGCTTCTCCTTCACCAATACCCCCAGGTCACCTCCTCAGGACTGCTCCCAATCCATTATCCACCCAGACTGTACTTGTGCTTGTGATTGCTGTGAGTCCCATACACAACCTTGCATTTGGCCTTGTTGAACTTCATGAGATTTGCATGGGCCCAACTCTCATGCCTGACAAGGTTCCTCTGGGTGGCATCCCCTCCCTCCAGCACCAAGTGTACCATACAACTTGGTGTTTGAGAAACGTTTTTTGCTAAGCTTAAATAAGTGAGTGTCCTGGAGTGACTTGATGATGCTTGTATCCCCAGTTATCTGTTCTATTTCTGCTGGATATTAAGTTCTGCACCTTTAAGAGTGCTTCTGAGAGTGAAGCTGGAGAGAAGACGTGCACAGTTTGTTTTCAGAAGCTGCACTCACCTTCTGCTCCTGGACTGTGTTGTCTGAAGCACGGACAGACAGAGGAACAGAGATCTCCTGTGCTTGTAATTGGTTTTAGCTAGCTGAGGCAGAGAAGTGCTCTGAACTGGTTTTTTTTTTTTCCTTTTTCTTGGAACTGTTTGAACCTGCTCTGGACTGAAGGCCCAGAGGAGCACCAGGAGCCCTCACTGCGGCCCACTGGGGCCTGGGCCTTGGCATTTTCCAACACCAGAGGGACTGATAAGAGACTGAGGGAGCTGCACCCACAGCAAGGACTTTCTGAATTTGCCATCTCTCTTCAGAACAGTCAAGAGGTTTTGTTGTTTAATATTATTCTTTTTTTTTTTTTATGCTTGTGGGCACTTTGATTGTTAAATAAGTAGGGTTTTTTCCACTTTTCTCCAAGGAAATCTTTTCCCGAATCAGCTGGGGGAGGGCTGCTTGAGTTTGCTTTTCTAGAGGAACCCCATTCAGAGGTTTCCTCCCAAAATTTGCCCTAAACCAGGACAGTGAGTTGTAAACAGAATAGGCCACTCAGAATTATAATACTGTGTGATTTAATTTGCTATTTGCTTGGCTTTACTTGCTCAGCAGGAGCAGCTGGATTTGCTGGAGCCCTGAGCTGCAAGCTGTGAATTTTTACCCAGATATGGTGGAATAGAGCTGGTTTGCTTGGTAGCTGGTATGGTGTTGTGTTTTGTCTTTATTTGGGGAAGAATATTAGTTACACAGTGATGTTTAGTTGTTGCTAAGTGGTTTTTATCCCAAGTCTAGGCCTCCTTTCATTACTATGTCCTGACTGATCCAGTGCACAAGGAACACAGACTGGGAGACAAGGGGGCTGCAGCCATCAGCAGAAGCTACAGTTCAACAAGGAAAGAGCAGTTAGCAGCCTGGCTGTGGGGAGACAGAGAAAGAATCCAATAAGGTGTTAGAAGATCCCAGCCCAAAAATCACCATTGGACTTGAAATCACGTGAAGAGTGCGTGAGGGAGGGTGCATAAATCACAATAGTCTAATTGCCCAGAGGTTTTTGTCTTCTGGGTCAGTTTAAGCTGATCTGTTACCTGTATCACTCTATTAAATGATATGTTTCTCTAAATCTGACACCTGAGACTCTGCTGCAGTGAACCCAGGATAGAGCCTGAAGGAGGAAGTGTACCTGAGAACGAGCATGTGTGCAAGGATTTGAAAGGGAGCCCATCAGCCCCATGAGAAGAGACTCCACTCCTAGCAAGGAAGGCCTGGGTGGTGTGTGTGACACTCCTTGAAGGCTGAGAGAATTCTCGGGCGGTGTCTTCTCGTTTAACACTTGGTGTGCTGGGAGTGCACTCAGTCCTGCTGTGCATGGTGCTGACAAAGAGACTAACCAGTGGCAGCTGCAATACTGACGCCAGAGGGACACCACTTGTCGCCAACGTCCACTTTGACAGCAAGCCATTGGCTACAGCAATGTGTTGACTAGCCTGACAATTCCTCATCCACCAAGGGGTCCATCCAGTCAGGTATTCTAAGTAGTTCCCTCCATCCCTAAAACCTGCTTGTCAAAATGCATACATGTAAACTTAGCAAGACTCAGCTACAGGATCTGAAGTTCATCCATTGAGAACAAACTTACTGCTGGAGTCCCTCTCCCTGGCTTTTAAGGTGGTTTTTCTATGGGAAGGAAGGGGAGATAGAGATCTTTTTACTTATTTCTTACACACAAGGCATCTTAGGTACAAAAAATACTAAAAATAATTACATCAAAACTTCTCACTGTAAATATACATGAAATACTTGAAAGTTAGCTTGATCAGACCAGTTTAATGGGATTTTCATATTTCTAGTCTTCAGTGAGGGATGAAAACCTTTCTGTTCTCAGAAATGTAATTTATTATTTTTAATATATGTATAAAACTTTCAAAATACATACTGGAACAATAATTTCTAATCCAGCAGAAAAGATGAGCAAACATGACGAAACCAGTCCCCTGAATTATCATCCACACCAGAGTTACACTTTAGTAGCAAATCTCATCTTGTTTAAATTAAGCTGAGTCACGATGTTCAGTTCATACAGTGTAAGTTGGATATCTAAAACTGTTTGGATGATTCATCACCTACAAATGACTGAAGCTAGATGAAATGAATCCAGATTAAATGCCTAAAAAGTGGCACGACCCCATCTCAACTCTGTTTTAATCCTGAGTATGTTTAAAGTTTGTAGGCACTGTATTTCCAACACTGACTTAGGGGAAAATTCCCCTAAGCAGGCAGAGAAAGGCCTCAACAGTGGCCATACATAGCATGCCACACCTATGACTACTTTAGACATTCCAGCAAGGTTTTCTGTCCCTTCTTTATCTTTGCAGTGATTATTTCCTTTTGGTTTAACTCCACAGCTTAAGCCAAATTGTCCAGGATTTAGAAGGACATGGGTCAATGCACAGTTTTTGCTGTCAGGAAAACATCCACAGTGACAGCACAGAAAATATTAAGTATGGAAAAAACTTCTTTTAGCCTGTACATGATGCTTCATGTTTGCTACAATAATTCCACATGATTGAAGCCAAGACAGGAAGAAGAATAACAGTGCAGCCAAGTGATTAGGTCATCTCCCTGTGAGAAAACATTCATAGGCAAAATAGTAAAATCTCAGCAGGCTGGGAGGGCTCCCACCTTGGAAAGTTCCTGCTTGCCTAGTTCTATGGATGCTGTCTTAGGAGACCTTCTTTGGCAGAAAAGGGAATTCAAGAAAGGTGAAAGCTCATACCACTGACCTACTGGTTAAAGCAGCAGCACCAATGCATTTAGGCTTTTAAGAGAACAGATGTAACTGTCTAAATCCATTAGACAGTTCAGACAGGGCATCCTGGGTATGAGGGAGCACTTGAAAGCACATCAGCAAAGACAGAGAAAGGCTGAATTTGATATGGTTTTCTCACTGGTACTTTTTTAAGTGCCCTGCTCACTTTGTTGTTGGAGACATGTAATGCCCCAGTGACTGTACCAGCAGTCCAGATATCCAGTGTGCTTTGGGGAATTTCTAGAGGTACTGAGAAGTTAGAATTAAAATACATATTTCTATTTAATTTTAAAAATATGTAAAATTAATTGCATTAACAATAAAATTGAATTCAGATGTAGAACACTTCAACCTCTAAAAAAGGTTAGATTTTCTCAGCATTATTTCAGTATACTAGAAAGATATGCCTACTCAAAGAGAGCTACTTGGCAATTAGAAGAAAAACATTCAATTTTTAAGGTTAACACAGACTTTATTAAAATAATTATTATGTCTTCAAATCCAGTCAGGTACTACTTTTTCATGTACTTCTTCTTCCTTTACCATGTGCTGATACTGGGCTATGCTTGCTTTTCAGATATTGTTCAGAAATGCCTCTGTTTTCTTTCTTTTAGCTGAACTGGCAGATACAGTGCTTTTGTCATTTAATTATCACTGCTCATGGACAATTCTGAAGTGGCTTGAAGGCTGAAAACATGGCGCTGTTCTGTGTTCTAATCTAATCACAAAAAAAGTGGGCAATAAGGACAAAACCCTAATAGTGAGAGGTCAGATTTCCAAAGATATTTTGGTGCCTAGAGATGGAGACAGATGACCAGTGGGAGTTTCAAAATCCCTCCTACAGATTAAATGTCTAACTCCTATTGACTTCAGGGTAAATGAGGCAGTAGCCCCTATAGGCACTTCTGATAATTTCACTAGCCATTTATCTGCATGTTAGACATCTAACTATTAGCTCCTGGAGACAAGAAGTAATCCCTCAGATCACTAAATGTATCCCCTTCTTTCATTTAGTAATCTGGCTAGTTTTAAATAAACTTCCTTCTTACAGGGAAGTAAAGGGATGCCATATATTTGAGACAGTTAAATACAATTAATTAAACCAGTTTTATGCATTTAAATGGATTTTTAATTTCTACCCCAATGCATTTTGATACAAACCCCAAATAAAATGATCGTTTAGGAGAGAGAAGTGTTTTGTCATTTTTCAGAGATAATAAGTATGTAAAATGTAAAAGTCTGAACAAATCAGAATGACTGTCACACTCTCATTGTGTATATTTACATGATAAAATAAAAAATACTTAGAAGTATATCAAATATACCTTGCACATATAGTTGCAAATCAGGCTGTGTTAGAAAGAGAAAACTGGGAAGAGCAGGGAAGGGCAGGGAGCTAAATTTTTCTTAGTGAGTGCATGAATAAGAAGACCTGTGTGCATAACTTTTCCTCACCACTTGGAAAATTGCCTCCTGCTGCATTTCCTTGAGGCTTGAAGAGAAGGCTTTTTTATCTCTAAGGGTTATATAAGGCCTAAACTAATATTTAATGGTATGGAAACAATAATATGACATCCTTCCAGTAAATACAGTTTTGTGGTGTTCAGCATGTTTTACAGTAATGGTGTTACTTAGTCATTTATTGGTGTTGTGAGCAGCTGGAAAGAAAGGAAAAACCCACAAACAAAACTAAACAGGTGCACTTAGAGGAACTGCCTTGTCTGAGAATTGAGAAATATGATCAGTTTTGCTATACAAACTTCTAGCTGAATATACAGGGCTTGCTTGGCTTGATCTCTTCCGTGCCACATTTGGTTTCATGTATAAATGCTTGAGTGTTTATTTACCCTAAACCATTTCATTAGAACCAGTGGGTGACTCCAACATTTGCTAATTTGCCTTATTTTATTATGAAGCCCTTGTTTAGCTCCATTTATCCTCCAGCAGTCCCTATTCCTTCTCCACAAGGGAGTGTGTGAGCCACAAAAGGCCCTTTTGGTTTTCTCTGTGCTAACAGAAGAGCAAGAGGGACCTTAAAGCTGTCCTCACTGGCCAGGGTATTGATAGCCGGCAAACAGCTGCTAGAATTTTGGAAACTTCTGCTATTCTCATTTTAATTTGGTGCTGCATCAGCCTGAAAGTGGAGGCAGCAGAGCTCAGGGAAGCCTGGCCAAATTTGCAAGAGTTTGAAACGTCTGAAGGAAGAATGGGAGGACTCAACTCTTTCCTGCACACAAACACAGACCAGAGTAAATCTTAACCTGCAAATCCTCTTCTGAGATGTGGGCTTAGAAATCAGAGGGGTATTGATTAGAAACAGATATTCAGGTGATGTATATTGCTTAATATCTGCTGCATTTTACTGTGTTAACTGCCTGAAAAAGAAGACAGGATGTCCATGGGAAAATCGAGTGTACCAGCAAAAGCAATTATGAGAAGAATGCAAGGATGTGTAATAAGGGGAAGGATGATGTTCACCAAAACAGGACAAAATACGCTAAACTTACAAGGGTACCGGGATCATAAGGCTCCTCAGACTCCCAGGACTAGATTAGATCAGCCTCATGGTTTGGACTGTGACCAGAAGGATCGGTAAGCATGCACAAGGAGATGGGTGGGAAGGTCAACCTTGATGGCTTCATCCCCTGCGACCCCCAAGATGACCACTAGAGACAAGTAGGCAGGCACAAAAGACTGATAAGCTAATTAGCATACGGAGCAGGCAAGGAAATGAATATGCAGAGATGTATTGCAAAACCTAATGTATGTGCAATATTTTAGAGGATGAAAAAGGACGCTGAGAACAAGCAGGCGTGCATGCCTTTGTGGAATAATCCTTGCGCCCAGCCGAATAAACTACATGCCTACTTTGTAACTCACTTTGTCTTTGAGTTTTAGAGTCTTTCTGCGTATCATTTCTCTGCTCAGCAGCCACCAGCATGGTTAAAACGTGTAACAGCTATAGCTGATCTGTAGCTGCACAGATAATTTGGCTTCGCAGACACCAGCCGGACCAGCCTGGCTCGCTGGAAGATAGAAGTAAATAAATCCCCTGATAAATCCACTGATAGGTCAGATTCAAACTCAAACAGGGGACCCCAGCCAATCCCAAAAACCAGAAATGCACCCATATCATTGGGCAGTGAGGTGGGCGGAGCTAGAGCCCCTGACCAATCATGTTTGTAGACAAAAATTTGCAGCCCCTATACAAGGGGGCAACCAACAATAAAATTCAGCTGTTGCTGCATGACCTTGGTGTATTCTTGACACGCTCCTGTCTCCATCATCGGTGTGGTGACTGGTTAATTCATGTTTTTATAATAGTGTTATTTTGGTGAGGGTGAATTATGTTTTTTATAATAACAGTGTTGTAATGAATAAGGAATAAAATTTACAGTTCTCGAGAAACCAAAAGTCCCCCCCAGACCCCCAGATGGGTGCAGGGCTGGAAAATTTCAAAAAGATTTCCCTTGCTTCTGGAGAAGGAATCAAAGAATTACAATACCAATGAGAGGTGGAGAGCAACCTGGACAAGGGATGATCAGCATCTGATAAGGACTAATGGCCCGGTATTTTATCTGGGACATTAAGGGTACTCAAGAAACCTCCCACACCCAGGAAATCCTTTCAGGCACGGCCTCTGTTTTCCAAATTCTATCAACCACACGCTGACACCGAGGGACAAAAGAACTTATAGAAATTTTAAACTGAACAGCAAATCCGGTCGCTGGAAGTTTCGACATCCACTGGCACCAGGACTGGAGAAACAAGTCAGGACGTGTATAATTTTAAAAATACGTAATCCAAGCCAGGAGGGGTATAAAACTAACTGACTGGGGCTCAGACTTTGGTGAAACCTCGGTGGACGTGGCGCGACAGAGGTCACGTCCGTCGGTTTCACCCAGAGTTAACTCTGTTCCGTGGGCGCTGGCTTTGTTGTTTGCTTGTCCGAAATTTTCGTTGGCAAATAAATTGTTTTCATTGAGATTGGCTTTCTAAATTTATAGCAATCGGTAACAGAAACAAGGCGCTCTTCTAGGCATTGCTGTTTGTGGTTAGGCCACCTTTCCCAAGGCTTCTAGCGAGCAAGTTTCCATACCTGGGACCTGCTGCTGTGCTTGGATGGGGTTAGTCCACTGTAGCAGCCCTGGGATGTGAGATGAGCTGTCTCAGGGAATCTGAGGGACCTTCCCCTCCTGGGGGCTTCCCTGAGCCTCTTGGGGGTCTCTGCTTCAAGAACTAGTGTTACTGTTGGTGTGCCAGAGCTGTATGTTCTGAGGGAAGATCTTCTCTCTGTCGGCTCCTAGGCACCCTCTGTGAGATGTGGCTCAAATGGAACATAATGTCTTCTCACCCTTTTTAAAATAAGAGACCAACAACTCAAATTTTCTCTCTCGTGTCTCGCTGAAGAGCTTATGTGTTAAAAGCACTTGTATAAAGTTGCTGGCTTATGAAGTATGTATTATTTATTATTTTCATGCTTGCAACAGTTTGACAGAAGACAAGAGGAGATGGCAACTGAACGGAGTATAGGAAAGAGGTATATTAAAAGATTATGAGAAACACTTTGTCAGCTTGTTCCTGCTTATATACTGACTTGATTAGATGAAATACACATGTACACTTATTCCATACCCGAAATAAATTATGGTGATACATAAAGATTTTACAAGTGCAGCTTGGAAATAAAGTAACCACTCAGAGGTGAAAATGTGAGCAATTATATAAACCATGTGCCTTACTGTCACCTGTTTTGCACTTTCCACTTGTGTTTCACGGAAAATGGCTATTGATATGTTTTGAAAATATTTTGACAGCATTTAATGGGGAAATTTTTGCTCTCCTCCTGCCCTCACAAGATATTAATAAGTGGAAGTTTGGGCAAAAGTGGAATCAGGTCAGTATCTTATCTGGCTCATAGAACCTTCCTACCACATATTAAATGTCTTAAGGCTTCTTATGTCTAATATTAATAGCTGATATTATGCTCCTCTAGAAAGAGTCATCCCCTCTGGAAAGAGGGGAAACATCTGCTCTGCATTTTACTAAGATAACTTCTTTGAAAATTGTGGCATTCTTCATCTGTTTCATTTTGGCAATCCCCAAGCATCTAGTTCTCTTTGGGTGGGGGCTCCTTGCAAAAAGAGAGAAAAAGGAAATCAATTCAGTAAAGCTTGAGAGCTGGAGAGGTAACAATAGGCAGGCTCCTGGGGACAGATCCTTCTTTGGAGTAAAATGCCTCAGCTTTTCCAGATTTACAGCAGCTTAGACCAGAAAAAAGCTCCCCTTTGAGCACTATACTGCTCCCTTTGGGAATAAGAATAGACCATTTCAACACAGATATTGGAGGAGATGTACAATCTTTGCTTCTATTTATAAAGTGTAAAAAGAGGCAATCTCTTCAAATTGTGGGAGTTTATCTTGAAGTTTATATGATATTCTTTCATAAATTGCTGTTGTAGCAAGAAATTGAAGCCATTTATCAGCAGGTATTGGAGAAGTTACAATGATGCATTGTGATACATTTAGCTACCAATATTTAGCTATCAATATGATACATTTATCATCAATATCTGGCCAATACTACCAATGATTTAGCAGGAGAGGTTAGATGAAAATACTCTGATGTATCATTAGGGAGACAGAGTGTCTGGAATGAAACACTCAAGTATCATTTATATTTCTTCGGCTACTGTGTCCCAAAACTGCATCACTGCAGACCAGGGGGAATTTTAGAGTGTCTTCCCTTTACAGGCAGGAAGTTTTGCCTCCTTACACAGAAGTTTTCACAGTTCTGATTCCTGAAATTACCAACATGCAGGTGAAAGTCATGATCTAACTTAAAAGAATGTGATTTGAGCATACACAGCCTATTTTATTACTTGTGTTACTAATTATAGTCAGACAAAGGGAGCTAAATATTGCAGGTTTACATTTTGAGGCTTTTTTTCCCCAGCCAATTTTTGAAAGTATCAATGACCATAAAAGCAAGTTAATAAAGAAATTAGCACTCCAAATCCTGAGCGTAGAGCCCTCAAAAAGACGTGCTCAAACAAATGTCTGAATTCATGGGATAAAACGAACTCATGTAGGTTGCATGTCACGTGAGCTGTCATTTCTCTCACAAGACAGCTGAAGTATAGAATCTTCAGATCACAGAATGGTTTGGGTTGGGAGGGACCTTGAAAGGTCATTTACTTCAGTCAGCAATGAGCAGGGACATCTTCAACTAGATCAGCTTGATCAGAGCCTTGTCCAACCTGACCTTGAAGGCTCCCAGGGATGGGGCATCTGCCCTTCCATAACCTCTTTCACATTTTTCTCAGCATTTCAGCTGATGAGTGAATAGTAAGCTCTTAAGGACAGCTAGCTATCCATGAGTGTATCATTTTCTAACTGAGTATTGGATAGCAAAAAGTAGGCAGCCATGGGCAGAAGTTGCAAATAGCACTCCTGTTCTCTGGAAATTATTAGTTCAGTTTAGCAAGGACAGTCACAGAAAGAGACAGCTCCTTGTAAGGCACTGGAGGAAATAATTATTGGCTCAAAACAACTGGGGGGGCTGTGAGTGTGTGTGTCTGCAGAGAGGGGTGGGAGATAGGGCAGGACACCTTCTGTGAAGGTGGAATGGTGCTCTGCTCCACATCCCACACCCCTGGAGCCTCCAGTCCAGCCCAGAATGGTTGTCAGTCACTGGCAGAGTGGAAGCAATGCCCTACACCCTGCCCCAGGAATCCAAATCTGGAGGTGGGGGGTGGCCAGACCAGATAAAAAAAAAGCATTGTGCAGAAACGCACACAGCCACTTGCTATTATCCCTGGATTTTGTGGCAGCTGAGACCATGCTGGATCCAAGGTGGTAGCTACATCCTTCCTTTCTCTCTCTTTCTTTGCCTTTTTCCTTTTCTTCTCCTAATTTCCTCTTCTTGAAATCTGGGCGATTTAAGGTTGGATGGGTTAGAGTTTGCTAAGTCAATGTTTTGTGAAATACTTTATTCTGATTGAATGTTTGCTTTCAATTTTGCTACGTTCTGGATCTTCTAAAATTTGCCAGTACAGTTTGTTTTTTAACATCCTGGGAACTTTTGCCAAGTTGTCTTTTGTGCCACCTCAGGGAAAAGTAGTACCTTACACCCTTTTTTTAAATGAAATGCTAAGTGAGAGCTGGGGCTTTACACCCCTCACTACATTAAAGACATTGAGGTGCTAGAGCATGTCCAGATGAGAGCAACAAAGCTGATAAAGTGTTCTCTTGGTTTGGAAAGACAGGTATCTGCCAGGGAAAGCTGGAGTTTCCCTTGAATGGAGAATGTAAACCCCTCATCCCCTCCAAAGTATAGTTTTGCAATTAAGGGCTTTCAGGCAAAGATTTGGTAATAGGAATAACAGTTCTTTACTAGGACTATTAAAAAATACAAATGTAGTAGTAAAAAAACCCAAACAAGCAGACAAACAATCCTAGAAACCCCGACAGAGTCAGAGCTACAACCTGACACCCTGTTGGTCAGGGTGTTGGAAGCAGTCCACAGTGAGTCCTCCTGGAGTGATGGATGTGGTTCTGTTGGAGTAGAGATGATCCTGAGAGAAAAGGGTCCAGTGGTGGTGAGAAAGGGTCCAGTCTTCCTCTGGGAATCCTGTGGAACCAGATCCCTGGTGTTCCTGTGTCTCAGTTTTTATCCAGGTAGGAATGGTTGGCTCCCCCCACTGGGTGGAGCATCTCACAATGGGATGATGGAATGTGTCCTGTTCTTGGTGAGCCTTCATGGCCCATTAGCAAAAGATATCCCCTGGAGGGAGGATGGGTGGTGACAGAGATAAGAAACACTGCCCCACCTGGTTTTAACAGCTGGCCCATTATCAGAAGGCATCCACCCCCCTCCCCCCAGAGTTACAAGAGATAAAGAAAAAACATCTCCCCAACTGCTTTCAACAGATGAAATAGAATACACATTTTTGGTTCCATAACCCAAGGCAAGGGTCTAGACAGTAAGTTATATGAGCAGCAGCTGAAAGAGCTGGGTTTCTTTAGCCTGGAGAAAAGGATGCTCAGGGGAGACCTTGTCATTCTCTACAACTGCCCGGAAGGAGGGTGTAGCCAGGTGGGGATCAGATTCTCTTCCCAAATAACAGGCAACAGAACCAGAGGAAATTTGCTTCAAATTGCACCAGGCGAGGTGTAGAGATCAGATATTAGGAAAAATTTCTTCAGTTTTAAGCATTGGAACAGGCTGCCCAGAAAGTGTTTAAAAACCATGTGTTTAGGGACATGTTTAGAGGTGGACCTGGTAGTGCAAGGTTAATGATTGGGACTCGATGACCTTAGAGGTCTATCCCAGCCTTAATCATTCAATGACCCTCTGATTCTATATTTCAATTATGTGTACACATATTAAGACTGCAGCAGGTCATCTGGCAGTTCAGCTGTGTCTCACTGAAGACAGTAAAAACATTCTTCTTCACATTAATGCTTGTCCCTGGTATCATTTGACATCCCTAACAGCCATTCAGCAACATCGCACATCACCACGAGTCCCAGAACAGCAGCTCTGAAGCAGGTCTTCCTCTAATGTTTTTCCAATTAATCATGCTGAAGAGAAGAGAAGGTGTTTTCAGTAGGTTTGTTCAGAGTCCTCCAAAATCTCTGTTCAGTCCCAAAGTCTCTGAGCACCTCATTTTGATTACATGCAGCTTTATTAAATTAACAATGTATGGACAGTAACTTTCTGTGGACGTAAAAGCAATTCAAACATGCAAACCTCAAAAAAACTATGAGAATCTTAGAACTGAATAAGTGATGTGAAAGCTGATCAAATAAATGATAAAAGTATAAGGAGAAAGTGTGTATCTCAGTGAACTTCTAAACTAAAAAATGGCTGTGCTTAACAAAAGAACGCGGGGATTTTGAATGTGTCTGAATCCTGACAATAATAAGGAAGAAAATAAAATGCCAATATACTTTTTAGCATAATAAATACTTTCCCTGCTCTGGAATGCTGCCTGAGGTCTACTTGCTGAATCTGAAAGACACATTTGCAGAATCAGGCTAGGTCTGCACCAGGTAAAAAAGAGCAAAATAACAGCCCAGAGTGGGGACCACCCCAGCAGCTGATTTTTCTCCCAGCCTCAGGTAATACCACTTGCCTGCATGTATTCAGGCTGAGCTTTTCCCTGCACTCAAGGTAGAATGGGTGCAGCTGAATCCTACCATGTGCCATTATCAAAGTCCAGTCTTATGTCCAAACAATGGGAAGGTGAAGTAGATTAGACTCAAGCTCAAGGCTGGACATGGAATCAATGTGGCAGTGTTGGAACAGCCCCAGAAGACCTGGAGAATGAAAATCATTGGAAGAAAATGGAGATAGTCGTAGGCATGGATAAAAACTCACATGCAGATATAGGATCAAGGGATTTTATTTCTTTTCTGTGTAAGAAAAGGATGTGATAAAAATATTTAAAATTACAAATAGCCTGTAGAAGACACAAATGTCTTACAATACAAATGTTATAGGGCACATAAATAAGAAGACAGCAAATTCAGAGTGGTGAAAGTTTTTTCCCACCTGCCAATTAGCTGAACAGTCAATGTCCCAGGATATCAGTGAAAGTAGAACTCAGAGGAAGAATTAGCTTCTGCTGTGAAAAAGTGAATGAAGTGTGTTTATGCCAAAGAGCTTTGGAAGAGACATGAATGTTGAGCTTTGAGGATTAAGCTAGTATCTGTATACCAAATACCAGCAGTTAATTCACAAATTACTTTGACAATGGGTATGTAAGCCCACGTTCCTTCTGTTCATACTGCCTTCTGAGGCAGATGCCTCTATGGACAGGGTACCCTAGCCTAGACTGGTGGTCATGGTCATAATAGTTGCTTGTCTCCTAGTCTAAATTGTTTTTAAACATTGGAAAGGAGTGTTGGTTTAAGTTAACTTAAAAGCAAAGGAGAAATTGTGGTAGCTGAACACTATCAGTCTTGAAGGAAAGTGACTAGAGGTATGTTTAATCATGATTCATTACGTGCACCTGCTGGGTATTTAGAGCAGCACCAGTTCACTGTAAAAACTAGATGCCCAGCCCTTTAAAACTTTATTCAAGAAAAGCAGCTCTTTGTGCTACCAGAGACTGATCCTACAGATGAAAATTATTCAATCAGGCTGAATAATCTCACATAACATTTTATGTTGACCTGACACTTGGTAGAGGAACATTTTCATGAAATGGTAAAGATCAGTCTTCTCATGCTAGACTAAAAATTTTGGGAAATAGGAACTAAGCAAGAGAGCTGCAACTGAGGCCAGGAAGTAAATTCCAGGAACAGATGTGGCTTCCTTGCATTTGCACCCTGGACTTTCATTAAAAAGCACAGAGAAAGCAGTGACATGGTTTTGTCATACAGTCAGGGCATGAACCTACAAAGTGTCCTTGAGTCTCCCTGCTCATACAGAACTGTTGTCTTTCCACCAGTGAGTAAACCCCATGTTTAAATGGGTGCTTTCAACCATGGGGCAGGGCTGTGAGCAGGGATGAGGGTGAGCAAAATTAATTCAGTTTGATGTTCTCTTATGATAGCCTTGGTTTTGAGTTAAGATAAGGATTGACATTATTTTAAGAGAACTTCTGATCAGATTGAATTGTTTTTAGTGTAATTGGAAAAGCACTAATGGAAAAAGAGGAGGCAAAAAAGAACAACAGATCCTCAGAGAGCTGCATGCTAGCAGTTAGTTAGAAGAATTTAAATCAGTAATGAGCAATTCAGGTTTGCTGCACACATCTCTAAAAGATATATTAAAACATCACATTCTTCAGTCTGAATTTTTTTTTGTTACAAGGCAAATTAAAATTACGTCTGCATTCTGTTTTTTAAAGGACAGTTAATTCAGAGACTTACAGAGACCTGTGTTATTTGGGATTTTTCTGATAGATAATTTTGTACCATTTTCTCTAGCCTTAAAATACAAAAAATACATGGATAGATTCTGTCATGGAAAGTAGGTGTACTGCCCTAAAGCACAGCTATATAATTATGTTCTCTTTTTCTTGTACAGTAGGATAACCATTCATGTGAAATGTGCTCTCTAATCCAACTAAATACCATTGTTACAAATGGAGTTGAGGCAACTTTAAATATGTGTTATGCAAAATTCACAACTTTATACTTTTAAGATTTTTGTTCCCCTTTTTCTTAGCCCAGAGGAGAATACACATGCAATTTTAGTAAAATAATCCTTTGGTATATCTACAGGGACCATTTCTGATATAGAATTAAATTGTGGTGCAGGCAGAGTCTTTTATTACATTTACATGACCCCATAAAGATAACTTTAATAGTTCCCCATAGAGGAAAACCCTCCTTAATTTTGTTAATTATTTTCCCCAGTTATGCTTAGCTATGTCTTCTAATTCAGTATTGATCTTGGTACTGAGATCTGTCAAATACTTAGCAATCTACTTAAATCCCCATCCAGAAAAAAGGTTTAAGGGACAGATCCTAGGCAGAGCTGATGCTTTGGAATTGCACCAATAATAATTTTAACCAGAAATCCTTACTTTCTGCCTTTTTTTTTTTTTTAATTAATATGCTGATAAATTTGTGCATATTGCATTACAGAAATAAAGAAGTATTGAGCATGATTTCTGTCTAGAGGTTCTAAAAACATTTTCACTGATTCTAAAATTCTTCTCTAAAATTCTTTGAAATTCTTCTATTATTCTAAAATTGCTTTTCACCAATTGACTCCTGAGTCTACAACTGGCAATAGAGATGAAAAACTCCACATCCCCACAAAGGAGATGCTCACAAGGGGAGAGCCCAACCCACTCTGTCTGCTTTGGCTGGCCCTCAGTGAACAGGGAGCCCAGATCCCTGGCAAACAAAGGGATCAAACATTTGTACAACCTGATGATGAGCTGATAGTCTTGCCTCATGCCTGGAATTCCTAGTGCTTAGGACAATTTTTTAAATTGCATCAGGAGTGCATTTTCAAAGCAAATTTTCTGAGCATCACCACTTGCCTTGCTTCACATTACAGGGTGGTGATGGAGTGCACAGACTGGATTCCTTTGGGATTAATAAGCAGCAGAAGATGCATGCCAATTTCTAATGAGCATTCCGTCCATGTGAGCCTAAGGATGTCTTCATCTCTAAAACCTGTTCAGTTTACAAGCAGGTTCTTCAACACCATTTCATGCTGTGTATCTGTTCTCACTTTGCTGCTTGTTGATGGAAGTGTATCTTAGAGGTGGATTCTGCCATTCTGATGGTTGTTTTATAATCAGAGTAAGTAGCTCTAACTGATCTCTGACATTCATGTCAAAATCCAAGGGCATTCTGCCATCCACTCTCCTATCCCACTACCCATTCTTATCCATGGTATCCCATTAAACACAGCAAATATCCCAAAGACAGCTACAAACTTACTCAAGTCATTTAATTTGAGCTTTTGAAATTCTGATCTGATTATGAGAACATATTGCTATGACAAAAACCCCTCAAAACCAAAAAGCATCAAAGAAAAAAGGTAAGCTTCTTGGCCATACTTTATCAGGTGGATCAGAGGTATCAACAGATGTATGTTCTTGATTTTTTTTCACACTGAGTGAGTTGGTGTGGAAGCATTTCAGAGCCCTCTGTGCTCCCAAGAGCAGTGTAAATATTCCCCATTAGCATTGCCACTACCAGGCAGTGCCATGCCAACCCTTGCTTACCTGTGCAATGATGTTGGTATTCTCTTCCTCCACTGATTCTAGTTTAAAGGCCTCTCAGTCAGTCCCTGTGGCTTATGCCCAGAGGTGTGATTTCCCTGTCAGTACAGGTGGATCCTGCCAGACCTCATTCCTGTCGTGTCCTACCAGCTCTAGCATGGCTTTTGCATCTCTTTAATCAAATAAGCTGCTCACACTCAAGGTACCCATGTGGTTTTTAACCCTGTAACACCAGAAAAACAAAGACAGTATTCATGTCAATCTTACCTACTTCAGACCAATCTTTCTTCACACACGAGGCAGCACATCAGCCTGGCAGTGCATATAAAAATTATCTATCTTATGATAATCTATTCACCTTTTTGCACAAACTGTTCAGACAGATATCTCATATGCTCAAAGCTGGAATGCTGCTGATTTTCAAAGTATGGATGTGTTGTGTGGAAAAAAAATCATCTGCCAACTAGAAACACTGCAGAATTAAGTATAGGATTGGTATTTCCTACACAGATTCAGTTTCACTGTTTATTTTTCCTCTGCCCTTAAATAAGTACCTCTATTATCAAAAGAAAGAAAATGGAGCATTGTCCTTGAAGCAATAGTTTAGGCCAGTCTGTTTCTTAATGCACTTGGAGGAAGTATTTAGAAGAAACAGAGAACATAGACTGTAAATTACAAAGTAGAAGGAATTAAAAGATCTTAAGAGAAGGAGGCTAAACTCTTCTAAGTGGCACAAATCTGAAAAGTTTCATGAAGAAATTACTTAGAGCATGGTTTTATACTGGAAGTAGGTATCCAAGCACTTGTGTGATGCAAATAAATCTGGTGAGACAGCTTTCATGTGAGGTCAGTTGCAGAGCAGAGCTTGCAAGGCATTTCTAAAATTCCACATCTTGTGTTTATACCTTATGCAAAAATTCATGCTAAAATCAAATATACACTTGATTATGCTGAGACACCTGTAAATATCACTTCCCTCCAGAAACTCCTCCTTCTTCCTCTCTGTTCAGAAAAATGGAAATTTTACACTTGAGAACTACAGAGCAAGTCACTTGGTATGGTAAAATTATACATTTATTGTGTTTCTCTAAGCAGAGAGAAGCTGAACCCATAACAATGTGAAAAATATTCTCAAGAGAAATCTAAACATCTCTTTTAGCATGAAATAAAGGATTTAAACCATTTTATTTGCTTTAAATCAGTGCCCATGAATGCACTCCTATCTTGCCCTTGCATTCTGAACTACTTAGAAAGAAATTTTTGTCTATAATTCCACACCAATGCAGCACTTCTGCTCTTATTTGAATTATGTAAGCAAACAGCTTCTTAGAGTGCTTTCCTCCTCTTAATTCAAGACAACAGGTATTGAAATCAAGAAAAATAACAGTAGCTGACACTTTCAATTTAGCAAACAAGTAATTTTTAAAATGAAAAATTAGCTTCCCATGCTTGAGCTCTATCACTGCTTCAACCGTAGTCCACTTGAGTGTATATAGGTACAGAAATCAGAGTGATTTCATACTCATGTGAATGGACTTAAGCAGGGTTGAAACATCCTTAAAATGTGTATTTCCAGAGTTGCATGTAAGTACCATAAACTTACATTTCTCATTGATATTTCTTTTTTTTTTTTTTTTTTTGGAAAATGGTAATAAATTCATTACTACCTGGAAGTTAAACCTAAACAAAACTGCAGGTTTTGTTAAAGCAAGGGCAGACTTAGAAGCTCTCTAATTCATTCCTTCCCCAGCTCCATTGCAACAGACTAGCAACACAGCAGATCTCCTATCCCCAAACTGCCACCTTTGTGATGTTTTACATGGAAAGCCATCAGAAAACACTGGCTGATTACACCACCAAGTTCCCTCTTTGATGCACTTTCACTGGCACTGGACAGCAAATTCCTGTTTTCTAAGGCATTTCTGCAGCCAATTTGGTTTAGCTGCATTGAACACTGCAGAAATAAAACATTTGCAGATATAGGGTAAAAATATTTCTTTATAAAGAAATTTTATAATTTAAATTTTTTCTTCTTTCATCTTTCCCAGCAGCTTGAATAACACTTAGAGGAATGATCCAGAAGACAGCTACTTCTGTTTTCAAGAAACAGGGATGATGATATTATGATATTATCAGGTTTGAATGTGTAAAAGAAGCAGTGCCAAAGGTCATTGGCAAGCAGTACCTACGAAGTCCCAGAGAGATTGTTAGGGGGGTTCTTTGTCCCATGGAAACCTGCAGAGATTTTGCTATGTAACAGTACTTGGCAGTATTTTTTGGACATACCACTTGAAACTTTAAAAAATGTCCATGTGATTGATAGTAGTTGTTGTTTTGATCACGAGGTCCTGCTCAGGAAAGTTTACTTATGCACTCCTTGTGCAAGGAAAGCCTGCAGGTGTGGGAATGACACTGGAGAGAGGGTGGATGCAGACAGACAAGCTTTTCCCAAAAGACATGACATCTGCACAGGAAGGAAGGGAGGCTTTGGGCTTTGGCTGGTTAGTCACACCACGGTTTCTATCATGATGATTTTAGCAGACTTACGTCAAAGAAAGAAAAAGATCAGAATTTGGATGTTTGTATCTGAAGTTATAGCTGATGAGCAATTGACACTTCAGATGCTTCTAAAAGTCTTCCTGAAAGTGGAAAAATACTTTTGGCAAAAGAGAAGCATTTGCATGGATTTTGTGGTATGCCACATAACCTAGTGAGCAATGCTCTTCTCCAGCTTTCAGAAACCAGGGATGCTTCATATTTTACATACAAATAACATGGTGAGAGTGCAGATTTCTGTTTTTGAAGGCTATATTTTGTGTTCAATGCCTGTCACACTTATGCAGTGCTGAATCTGTAAATATTTGTTGTTCTCTACTGTTCACTCTTCATGCTAATACCCTACACATTCTGGATATGAAAGACTTTCATCAGGAATTATGTGTAGATTCCAGCACTAATTAAACCAGCTATATAGTAAAGAGCCTTTATTTTGTAACTTTGTTCATAGGCAGTAAGTCTTATTACATCTATTTATATTTTTATTTATCTTTTAAATAAAATTGCCGTTGCTTTAAGGTAAAATGTGGAACAGGTAAATATTCGTTTAATTAAAAACTCTACCACCCCCAGCTTATCACAGAAAATTACTGACCCCCAAATAACTGTTACAGGTACTATTGCTATTTTCTACATCTGCAAAGACCTAATCAAATAATCTGGACAAAGCATACCAGGAAGATTATGAATAAGAAGGTAGCTTCAGCACATTAAATATCCAAGGACAAAAATAATCCTAATACATGTAGGTGAGCTTTTGTTAGAATGTCATATTCTGGTAAAGTATGCTGTGGAATTTTACTGGAAAATGTCAAGAAAAGGGTATGCTTCCCTCACATGGTATAACACAAAGTGATGAAGAAAAATATACTTTTTTGAGTCTTATAAAGACAGGTATAGTTGTGTTAAAGAACAATTAATGCTTATTAGTGACCAGTGGAATTGTATTCAGTTAACTGGTTTGTGGTTCTTGTGTGGTAGAGATGTTTTTTTCTCTTTGTTCGTTGGGTTTTTAGTTTTCACTGGTCCCAAATAGCTTTGTTCCATTTGTATAGTGGTGGCTGAGGTTATTGTAACAAGTTTCTGCTCATTGTAAGTAGGAGCTGATCTGGAACTGAAAGCATGCTCACTGATTGATTGCCTGTCTGCAGGCAGTGGACAGAATCTGTGTTTCTTTTCAAGTTCAGAAAGATTCAAAAAACAAATCTAGAAGGTCTAATTTTTCCAATTAACACTGCGAAAGAAGAGTCCACTTCTACTGAATTAATCAAAATACTGTAATGATACAGTTTTAAATTAGGTAACTAGAAGTTAATGTCAGATTATGATCTTGGTTTTATTTGAGCAAATCTGAAAGTGTTTCATTTATGTCCAGAGAGTTGCTTCATTCAGGGGTGAGCTCATTGGTAGAACCAAAGGAACTAAAGACAAAATAAATACATCATTGTAAGATACAATTTAAAGTGCATCTTTTATTCTAGATACTATAATCCACATCAGAATAACTGAAAAATGTATTTGCTTCTTGTTTCCTCTTACTACTTCAGTTGTGTCATGTATTGCACTAACTAGCAATTTTGTACATGCTGTGCACCTAATTCTTATCTCTCAGATTCCTAAAATGGAAGTGGCAAGTCAGGCTCTGGATATGTGAAGTTAGGCATATCCAAAACAAAGATTACAAAAAAAAAAAAAAGACTATAAAAAACACCAGCCTAAGATCTAGTCTTAATTTAACCTTAACAATGCTGTAGAATAAGAATTGAGATAACCTGCTCTTTGTTTTTACTAAATACCTTTGGTTTAATTCAGCCAGATGAAGAGATGCAGCTAAATATCTCTTCAGTGGGAAATGAATTCAGTGCATGACAGCAGTTCATAGAATTTGATTAAATAAATGTAGGAAAAAACAGGTATAGGAAAAAGGCTACGGCATGAGGAAAATCTGTATTCGAAGATCTGCATAGTGACTGATTGTGCTTGAGAACAAAATATTTACTCTGTTTTAGATCTGACTCAGTTTTTAGGTTGTGATCAACTGCTTGAAGTAATTTCCCTTTCACACATTTCCCTTAGGTAAAGTTTTATGTTTAAAATAAAATAAAATAAAAATAACTCCCCACAATAATGTAACTTAACCTACGAGTATGTTATATTCAAGAATATAATCTAACAGCTAAGTTTAGTGAAAATCCTAGCCTTGATGGGACCACTGATAAATCAGGTTTCATGCCAGACCAGTGTATTTGAGCCAAAATTCTCTGAAGTGTTTTGCAGCCTGCAACTTAACACTACTAAGCAAGGCCAATCAGACTTCTGACTTTTCTGCTAAAAAGAAAATGGTGAAAGACCTGAAACATTAAAATAATGGCAGAGATCCTTCTCTGTATGAGGCTAGCCTCGAATGTATAGAATTTATTCTGATATTGAATTGAACCGGTTCTGAACAACTAAAGAAAATTGAAATTTATGATGATCTGTAAAAAAACCCAAACCCTTATTTTGTCACGTGATCCTCTTAAATAGCTTTTCTGTTCGCTATTGTATTGGGATAGTAAGCCTCTAAAGGAGGTGAAGTCTGCTTTTACATGCAAATGCCCAGCTCCCATTGAAGCCAAGTCAGATGCAGAGATCAATATAGGTGAAAAACTGCTGATTCTTAAAAATGGGATAGATTAGTGGCAAGGTAATCCAAGGATTACACAGACCTAGCAATTGAAAGTAATCCTCAAGTAAGAATATAGTTAGAAGTGGGTCTTCTTCACGAGTATGTTTTTCACCTCTTGGCAAAAAAAGGTGGAGGAAAGCAACATTCCTTGAGCAACATTCTATACCAAAGGGAATTTCGCCTTTTGAAATTGATTTTAAAGCACTATGAAGCCTGTTCTTCCATCAAATACTGACATAGGACAGGGCCTGAATGCTCTGGCATAAGGGGCACAGAGTCAAGGATGAGGCC
>JADMLD010001394.1:10220000-10237500 GCA_017589585.1 Phylloscopus whistleri | reverse complement strand
TTAGCGAGGAGCCGCCGCCGGCTCGGGAGAGAGGGGGTCGGGGCCAGGCGGGCAGGGACAGGGACAGGGACAGGGACACGGGCCCGCCCGCGCTCGGCGCTCCCCGCCGCCAGCCGGGGGGAGCCGCGCCGCGCCCCGCTCCGCCTCGACCCGCGGCCGCTGCGCCGGCTCCGCGGGGCGCGGGAGGGTCTGCGTGTGTCTGTCTGTCTGTCTGTGTGCGTGCGTGCGTGCGCACCCCTGATGGCTGTCTCGCCTCTCTCCCTCCTGGGTTTGTTCTGTGATGGTGCTTTCAGGGGTTAGGGGTTTAGGTGGTGGTGTGGTTTTTTTTTTCTTTTTTTTTTTTTTGGGTGGTTTTTTTTTTTTTGGTGTATGGTTTTTTTGGGGTTTTCTCTTTTTTTGTGTTTTTTTTTGTTTTTTTTGTTTGGTTTTTGGGTTTTTTGTTTGTTTGGTTTGGTTTTTTTTGTTTGTTTTTTGTTTTTTTTTTGTTTGTTTGTTTGATTGATTTTTGGGGGGTTTTCTTTCTTTCTTTCTTTCTTTCTTTCTTTCTTTCTTTCTTTCTTTCTTTCTTTCTTTCTTTCTTTCTTTCTTTCTTTCTTTCTTTCTCTCTTTCTCTCTTTCTCTCTTTCTCTCTTTCTCTCTTTCTTTCTCCCTTCCTCCCCTCCTTTCTCCCTTCCTCCCCTCCTTCCTCCCTTCCTCCCTCCCTTCCTTCCTTCCTCCCTCCCTTCCTCCCTTCCTCCCTTCCTTCCTTCCTTCCTCCCTCCCTCCCTCCCTCCCTCCCTTCCTTCCTTCCTTCCTTCCTTCCTTCCTTCCTTCCTTCCTTCCTTCCTTCCTTCCTTCCTTCCTTCCTTCCTTCCTTCCTTCCTTCCTTCTTTTTTTCTTTTGGAGGAACCCCGACCCCCTTTCCGGAGCGGCGTGCCCGTGGCTGCCCCCTCTCCCGAGTTTCTTTGCATCCTTTATTTGCGGATTGCGCCTGGCAATTGTTGTTGCTTGTGTTATTAATTGCACCCGGGCCTTTCCTTGCTCTTTGCGGGAGCGCGGTCTAAATTGGCTCTAATAAATATTAGCCGCTAGATTAGGCGAGGTGAAGCTGGCACGGCGCTCTATTTTCGACCTGTAGCCTCTGCAAAGCCGCCAGTTCTGCGCCAGATTAGCCCCATCCATCCAGTGTCAATGGTTGTCTTGTTGAGAAAATCAGTGAGTAAACACGGCTGACAGAGAGGGGTATCAGCTGATTACTCATACAAATAGACTGCAAACTCCACCAGGAGAAGCTGTTTCCAGAGATGGGTTTCTCGCACTGACAGGGCTGCTTCTCCCAGGATCCCGTGTCCTGCTGTTCCCACTTTGTCCTCCATCAATCACACAATTGTGTCCGGGATGTTTTATAGAGTCACTTAATATCCCTGCCTTCATCTCTATTCACTTAGAGAATGATCTGCCATAAGGGCTAAAGGCTTTTGCAGGTTGGGACCAGAGACAAACCCGGGCCACAATGGCTCTGGTGGAAAACAGCGATTCATGACAGCGCCTGGCTTTCTGATGCTAATGGCACCGCCGCGGGGTGTTACAATAGTGCCCGGGCGCTGATTTAAATGTTCTCCTGCCATTATCCCGCGGCCCGGCGCATTAAATCACCCCTCGCCGATCAGATGCCAGCGGGCCTGGGGGTGGGGAAGGGAGGAAAACCATCCTGCCAGCCACGGCGGACTCCCCCGTGAGAGGGGCGAAAGGCGACTCCAAGGATGAGATGGGGAGCAGATACCCCCCTTGGGAAAGGGGCCACACTTTTGTGAAGTGCGCCCTTCTCCAGGGCGAGGGAACAGCGCCGCAGCACCGCCCAAGGGGACCGAACTTTGACAGGGCTCGTCCGAGTCGCCTCCCCGCTGCCAGGGCATCCATCTCCCCTCTCAAACCTGCGGACCGACCGCCTGCGAAACGTTGTTTTAAGTGCGAATTTTAAAGACGAAAGAGTTACAAGGTATCACTGTTTAAGTGCCTCATCTGCAAATTAGATTGCTACACAATTAATCAGAAAGTTAATTAATGAGCAAGTAACTAATTAGGACATTTAAAACCAGTGTTTATAGTGTCTTAGTTAAAAAAAACCCTATGTAGCTAATTGGCCTATACACTGATTTCATAACTCATAGCCGAGGATATAACACTACAGCTGTATTATTACGTACAAACTGTAATTATGTCACTATTTTATTAAGCGCGTCTTACCTGAATCAATTTTATTAGCATTTTTAACACCGAAAATCCCTTACTGCAAACAGATCAGAGGCGAGACACCGCACACACAACCACGGCTCGCCCTGAGACGGCAGGAGGGGCGAGGGTCAGGAGTTTTTAGGAGGAGCGAGGGTCAGGAGTTTTTAGGAGAACGGGAGAAGTGTTTCAGAGGAGGGATGGGGTTTCCCTCCGCGCGGTGACGGGAGCAGAGCCGGGACCCCGCGGGTGATGCGGGACCAGGTGTGGGCAGGGGGCTCGGGCTGGGGCGAGCCTGTTCCTCCGGCAGCCCCCTGGCCGGCTTTTCCACCCGTGCCTGGGGAAGGTCACTCGCCCAAGCTGGCGACCACCAAGAAATTCGGGCTCCGGCGGGGTTCCTGCCCTCGCCTCACCCCGGGGCGGGGGGAGATGGGAGCCCTTGCTCCCGGTGGGCTCCCCCCGCCCCAGCCACCGCCCCCTCGGCTGGGCCGGGCAGGGGCACCCCGGCCCCCGCATCCCCCGGCGGCACGGCCGGGAGCCGGGTCAGGGCCTCGGGAGCTGCCCGCAGTCTCTCTCCGGCGGCCGCGGGGGGCTGTGGTAATGCGCAAAACTACTCTTTGTAATCTCCTTTTCAACATGTGAGGAGTACATATAGGTAATTTTAATGAAGAGGTTCCTGTACCACATTATTAGCAATAAATCTACACCATTCTTTGTTGGTTAAAATCATTATCATCATCATCGGTATCATTACTGAACTCATTATTCTTGTGTTACTATCAGAGTAGATTTATGATAACACCCACCATCACGCCTGAGTTAAAGAAGGTGTAAAGGTTTGATTAATAGCTGCTTTCACGTTTTAATACTCGACATTTTCTCACTTTTTTTTTTTTTTTTTTTTTAATAAGGGGCATGATAATTACCGGAAGTAATTACTGGTTTTGTTATAAAGTGTCTGATTAGGCGCTCAGGCGCTTTTTCCTCAAGTAAAATATAAATAAATAACACGATGGACAAATAAGTTCTTGTAATGACGCAGTAAGGCAGTCTTTGAGTACGATTAAGATTTTCTTCAATCACACTGACATTTCAGATTAATAAGTGTTAACAGAAAGAAATACACCCCCTCAAAAACAAACAAACAAACAAGCAAAAAAAAAAAAGAAAAAAAAAGAAAAAAAAGCTGGTCCTCACAGGTTTGCAGGGAATAAAATGACGGTAGGAGCTGGAGCAAAGGACACGAAGAGGATATCACCTTTCCATCCTCGCTCGGCGTATAATTTAAAAAAAAAAAAAAAAAAAAAAAAAAAAAAAAAAAAGCGCCCAGCAAACCAACTAAACAAAACCAACCCCCCCCACCAGAAATCCCCCCAAATAACCGGAATGAAACCAAAAAAAAAAAAACCTGAACGACAACCGCTCGGCGCCCTGGGCTTGGTGTGTGATTTTTTGCACGCGTGAATATTGCCGGACGCTTGCGTTCTATAAAAAGGGTATATCATTTGCCCTGCCTCCCGAGCGCCGGTTCACCATCCCGGGGGCGGGCGGAGGAGCCCAGGCTGCCCCGGCCCCGGCCCCGGCCCCGGCCCCGGCCCGGCCCCGGCGGGCGGCAGCGCCGCGCTCGCTCTCCCTGAAAGGTTACACGGCGCTCTGCCTCGCTTTGTCTTCCCCGTGCCCTTTCCTGGCAAAAATGGAGACATCACATCCTTGCCCAGCCCCGGCTCAGTATTTATGAAGGTTTTCTGACAAATAGGCAGGCTGGCCACGCATGGGTGACTGCCTTCATTCCGCACTTGGCTTGTTTACATAGGACCAGCACCATTTCCACGGATTAAACAAATCACAGCGAGAAGGAGACATTTATAATCCGCCAACGAGGCCACAGGCAGTTAAAAAATGTGCGCGCGTGGTGTGTGGATGCTGTGAGAAAGAAAAAATAAATGTTCATGTCCGGGGAACTGACCTTCTTCTTGGAGGGTAACTCAAGGGGTATAGACATAAATATGGGTTGTATATAACGCCTTACGCACCAGCCCAAAGTGTGTATTTAATAATTACCTCTTATGCCCAGTTATTTGTGCACAAACGCATTGCATTAGTTTGCATTTTACGCCGTCCTCTCCCAGTCGGAGCCCCCCTCCATCCCTGCCGGGAGCGGCTGCGGAGCCTCCGGAGCTCCGGGGCACGGGCAGGGCGCTTTTTGGGAGCCCTGCGCCCACCCCTGCTCCTGTCAGCACACCTGGGAGAGGGGGAGCAGGGCGGCCGAGCCTCCCCGAAAAGGCACAGCCCGCTCTCCACGCCGAGCCGGGATGCGGGGATGGGGCGGGGGGAGGCACAGCCCGGGGAGCCGCAGCCCTTTTTTTGCGGGGAGGGCGCCGGGCTGGCCCCGGCGAGTTGTGCTCCGCGTTGGCACAGCCGGGCCGCGACGTGGCTCACCCTTCTGCTCCTCTGTCACCCGGAAGCGTTATTATCACAAAAAAAAAAAAAAGAAAAAAAAAAAAAAAAAAAAAAAAAAAAGGGAAAAAAATGAAATGATGTAGGATCCAAAGGTATTTTTCAAAGTAAGAGCGTGCATTTTACGATCCCTCTCCCTCCATCTGCAGGAAGAGTGATGGTGCGGGGGAAGAAGCTATAACTGGAAATGTTGCCCTTTATCTTCTGTCAGCTCTCAGGACACTTGGCTGCTGCTGCTTCTCCGGCTGCTTGCTGGGGTTTTTATGACACATGTCACCCACCTCGGGCAGCCGGAGCAGGAGGAAATTCCCTACAAAATAGCAATGGTTTCGAAAAAAAGGATCGCAACAAAATATTGAATAAATTCCCTTTTAATTTATTTGATCATTCCACATTACGGGGCTATGAATTGCTCAAATTTGATAACAAGTACTCAATTCAACTCATTATGTAAGTTAAATTAGACTTCGATAAAATTTCAGTGGCGCGCAGTGGTTCCTAGAATGAAATGTAATTTGCGCAAGAATTTGTTGTATCTGTCACAAATATTTCCAATTAGCGACCGTAATTATTTGATAGTTTCTGCAATTATGGCTTAAACGGGTGAATTTGGGACTGTGGAGGACCCTAATTGGCCTAAATTTGATATTTTGCATATTTGCATAATGAGGAAATTGGTAGAAAATTGTGTTCATTCATTTGTGAAAAATCCTATGAATTTTATGAATTTGAAAGCTCTGTTTGTGCAGACTGTGACTTTGCTTGCTGATCCCTGAGGAGCTGACGCTGAATGCCTGAATGGGCAGCGCGCCAACTTCTCCACCCGGAGGAGAGGCGGGGGAGGGAAGGGAAGGAAGGGGAAAGGGGAGGGAGGGATGGAAGGGAGGGAGGAGGAGGGATGCCGGCCGGTCGGCAGGAGCCGCGGTGGCCAGGAGCCCCCCGGGGCCGTGCCGTGCCCCCCTCCCGGTCCCCGCTCACCCGGGGAAGGGGTAATCGCCTGGGGAAGCGGCGGGGGTGTGGAGGGGACGATGGAGGGAACGGGCATGGGACTGGGATACTGATAAGCGTGCACTTGGCTAAATTAAATTGCCAAAGCTTCTCCTTTCAGTAAAAAAAAAAAAAAAAAAAAAAAAAAAAAAAAAAAAAAAAAGTGTTTGATCTATTGCGCTGTCAATTTAAAGTGTTTAAGGAGAAGCAAAAGCATAGATTTTAAGATGCTGGCCCAGCACCCATTCATCATGCATCAGGGACCTTTAAGCCTGGCGTTTTGCTGTAGTTAACATCTCAACTCCCTGACACGGGGACCGGGGCAGGGCGGCCGGAGCCGGGACCCCGGGCCGGTCTGCTCTCCCTCGGCCGTGCCGGGCAGACCAGCCTGGAGAAGGAGGAGCCAGCGGCTGAAGGGAGGAGAGAACCGGCCCTGCTGGCGGGCGGGGGTGGCGGTGGGGCATCCTCGCTTTATTGGCTTCCTGGGCTACCGCCGGGGAGAGGAGCTACACCGGTAAAGCCGGGACGTCACCTTTTCACTGCTTTCCCCACCCCCTCCTTGTCCTTCTGGCCAGCTTTAGGAAGGTCCCGAAGGTCACCCTATGGACTGCTGTCCTCCCTCTCCCTTGCTAAGGATCTCCTTTACCCCTGGTTTCCAGACCCCGGGCTTCACAGGCTAAGAGGGAGATGCACAGGCTGAGCTGGGGATGTAATATATTCCTCTGAAGAATTTTACACACTCCAGCTCTCGACTGTAACTTCGGTTGGTTAGCACTCTCCCCATCAGCGTGGACTTGTATAATGCGAAGATGTAACTGGCTCTAAACGTTTAAGTGCTTTGTTTCACAGCACATTTTCAGTAAAGGTCAAAATAAATTCATCTCCCTTCAGTGCAGATTTGTGTTTGGATTCCAGAGCCATTAGCACAGGGCTTGGGCTGGAACTGCTATCAAGTAATGAAACACCCCTGTGGGTGAACATGGGAACTGGTTTCCCACAGCCTGTTCTTTGCTGGGCTCAGGGCAATGCCATACACACCACACATCTCTGTTTGGTGTCTGTTTGATGTCACTGTTTGGTCAAAGCACTGAACTCTTCCATGCCTCCACATCGTTGGTGCTGGAGGATGACAGGGGTAAGAGTCCTGATTTGGAATGAACAGTGAATTTAGTGATCATGGAGATGAGGGGGACTAGAGAGTTTGAATGTTTTCTAAGTGATAGATTCATCCCACTCAAGACCTGTTGGAGGTCACCTGTCCTGTGGAGACAGGCTGTGCTGGGCTGCCTCAGCCTGCTGAGGGTATTTTGGCATCCCAAGCCATCCTGATGTAGAGTTCAGCTTGCAGGCTCTGCCTGCCTCCAGATTTCATTAGAGCTTTCATCCTCTCACACAGTGTTCCTGCCTCTTTTCACTTCATAGTCCTTCCACTCCCTTCCCCAGCACCATTCCATGTCCTATACTTCTCCACCTATGTCCCTTTTCCTCTAAAAAAACCCATGTACATACTCTGATTAGACCTATGTTTCTGGAAGACCAAGAAATCCATCTGATTCTGAGGACAAGAGCAGACCCCAAATATCTCCACATAAACAGGAATCTAGACAGAGTACCAATTTTACCAAAAGGCAGATTTGTCAATACTGAAATCATGTGCTTGGGCCTAACACCCAGTCAGTTCTGGATAAATGAAGAAAAAAGATGGGATCTCAATAATGGTGTTGGTTGCTGGATGCATTAAGGACACCTAACCTTTAAGCAAGCTTCTTTTCCTTTTTGTGAGCTTGGATATTACTTTTCTTTGAAACACTATTTGGAAGAATCTCATTATACATAATTGCAATCGACTCTCTAAGAAATGCATTTTTTAAACTCTTGGATACCATAGATGCCCTGGACTTCAGGGTGAGTCTTGAGACAGTGCTGCACAGGTGACTCTGGGATGCTAAAGGCTAATTTGGGTCTTCTCAGCTTCTGCCCCAAAACAACTCTTCAAGCAACTGAAGTTTCTGGGTTTAGCACATAGAAATGCTTGCAATGGTTCATAAAATCTGACCTCCCACAGCACACAGCCTGGTATGGCAATGCCCAATGTGCAGCACCCCAGCTTTCAGAAAGCTGCTTCTTGAACAGAGAAGAGAAGCAAATGCATGTAAAAAGAAACTCAAAAAGCACCCTATTTCAGTTACAGCTGAGGAAGAGAATCTAAAATCAGTAAAAAGGTACTTCCTCTTCCATGACATTTTTATTTCTAAGCTTTTAAAATATCATCATGTGCTTGCCATATCACTTGTTATTTATGTAACCTCAGTTCTAGAGAAGTGTTTAACAAGTAAGCACATGCAGATTATCAAGCAGGTAAAGCTCATAGGAGTGAGTGATATAAAAGTTGAGGGGGAAGTCTTGTGCTGCTGAAATTCTCCATTTAAAGGTACAGTCTTCTTCCTCCCAAACAATATGGGAGGACAAAATTTGTGTATACATGTATGCAGCTGTTTGCCCCCCAAACCTGAGAGCTGTTGCCAGGTCTGTTTTCGCTCTGACACTCTTCCCCAGGGCTAACCAGGGCTCACAGGGGTGTTGTGCATGGAAGCAGGGGCAGGGTGCAGTGGCATGTAACACAGACATGCTGGTACAGCAGAGTTTCCCCTGAAGGCATATGTAGATCTGTTAAAACTGAAAATGGGTACTGATGCTGAATTGATTTTTGCCTTTTTCCTTTTATATATTTTCTATATTCTTTACACATATGTTTGTAGCTCAGTAACCCATCATAGTATTTGTAGCTAGCATTTTACGTAGTCTATTAGACAGAAAGGCAAATAAATTCCCCAGCAGCTCCAAGCTGGGGGTCCAAGGTTAGATTCTCAGGGAAGCCCAGGTTAAAACTACCTCTCTGAGACATATTTCCATAACAAAGTTTAGTTCCTATCTAAAAGGGGGGAATTAAAAGAGGGTTGAATCAGGGAAGAATTACCTCACCACTTATGTCTCTAACTGGGGACTTTTGTCAGATATGCTAATTTGCTTAACATATAAAAATTCATTTGTGCTACGTGTGCATCTTTGGTGTTTTCCACCTGGTGAATTGTGCACCTAAGGATCCTTATAAAGGATAAAAAAAACCCCTTTTATCACCTAACTGTGTCTGGCTCATGATTTCAGGACCAGTGAAAAGGTATCAGTACAGTAAGAAAATGACCACTCACACTATGCCTCCTTTAATCAGAAAGCTACAAAGATGCTTCCTGTGTCTGTCTAGTTAAAACTCTCTGAAATTGCCTATGATGCTCAAAATCGAAGATTTCATATATTAATGACCACATCCCCAGCTTTTCTCTATACACTCCTTTAAAATGCTTACAAAATCCCATTGTTACCAGTCAACTGGAGGTTGCCTTCCAGTAATGTGATTGTTTTGACCTGCTCAAGTCACAGTGTGACTGACAAAAGACAGCACCATTCAACACCATGAATCCTCAAAGCAGTTCTCTCCGTCACTGCAGAAAACAAGCTTTATCAAACCAGTTCCATTCTGAATGGTGGAAGTGAGTTGACCTCAAGAACAAGTCTTCCTGGGCATCTCTGGAAGGGTTACTGTGCAGCAGCACCTGCAGAAGAAGAAACTTCCCCTGAAACAAAATATTTTAGATCAGTCATTGCCATGTATAAATATTTGTTTTCAGCAAGCATATATGGCATGTGATTAAATCAGCAAATGGGGTAGAACACTGCATCAGGATAAATCAACAAATTGGATAGAAAAATACAGCGGGATTGTGAAGGTTTTGTTGACCAAGAGGAGGCTGGAGGTTGAAAAAGGAGGGCAGCAAACTAAAAAAAAAAATCCAGACAAACTGATGGGAGTGAAGGATGAAGCAAACTAGTGGAGATAGCAGTTATTTTGCATCATCCTGCAAAATTATTCCAAACTCCATTTGATGGACCAGTATGCTGTAGTACTTCTTTTCTGCTCAAAGTGGCTCGGTGCAGCCACACAAAGGGGTGAATTGCACTAGAATATATGACATAAAATATTTAGGTTGGACATGCCATGTCTTCAAATCAGAAAAAATACACAGCAATGTTTTCTCTTGAATTTTTCTCCTTAGTGTCCGTGTAGCACATTTGTAATAATTTCCTTCACCACACACAGAGGCATACTTCATACCAACTGTGAAAAATTGTGTTAAACTTGAGCTATAGATAAGATTATCTATTTGTAGGGAATGTGACAGATGCTGTAACTGTCAAAAAACCATGGTTTTGAAAGTATTGGTAATTCAGAATCTGCTTGAAATTGAGACAAAAAATAGTGAAATATATTAAATTTTAAAAATTCATTTACAACATTCACTTATTCGCCTTTCCTTTTCGTGTGCTGGAAGAAAAGATACTCAGTACACCTTCAAAAAACCCACTTGACACCAGAATATCTGGGGGTCACAGTAGGGTAAAATATAGTTGCCATTCACAATTACAGTTCTTGTCTGGAGAGGCATTTCCTTCTCAAGTTTTGCCCAACAACCCTTGCATTTACAACCCAAATACTATATTCTTTTGGATATTTAATGTTACTGAACGGTTTTACTTCTTACCAATAATCCTAGAGACAAACATCTCTCACTTACATTCGATAGATTCTGTAATTGAAGTAAATTTCAGTAAGAATAACTTTCAAATACATGGTGGCCTCAGGCAGACTTTAGAATCTCTGGGTCCTCTTGTCACCTGCCTGCAGCTTGTTTGGAAGGGTCTTGCTCATGCTTGCCAAATGACACATATACCTGTAAGCCTTGGCCCCCAAGAAGTGTTGCCTGGGACATCTTCACTGGATGTGCCCCGAGAGCTTAAAGAGGGTGACTGTCACCCTGCTCTTCTAAAGTTTTCCTAAAGTTCTTTCAGCCTTCTGATGTTTTACTTTTTGTGGCAGAGTTCCTCACGCACTTTTCACGTAAACAATGAGTGTTTTGCATTCCTTTCTGGAAGAGGAGAGAATTGATGGACTGTGTGGTTGGAGAGGACAATTTTCTTCCTCCAATCCATGGTCACTGTTGGAATTCTATGAATGTCGAGGTCTGTAAATAAAGTTCCCCTTTTTTTGCCTTGGACATCTCAGTGTGTGGGTGTCGTTTCATTTGTGTCGTATTGTGACCTGGAAGTTTCCACAATCCACAGTGACTTAGGAGTGCCAAGAGCCTGCAGGAGTGGTGAAGGAGTAAATGGGCCTTCACCTGCAAGCTGCAGGAGACTAGCTGTAGGCTTGTAACGGGGACCTGTGTCTGTAGAAATCTCCTGTAGCAGGTGACAGGAGCAAGTTCAGGAAGATGTGAGACACTCTGAGATAGTTTGGGACTAGTCACGGAAGGAAGAATTCTCTTCTTAAATTCACAAGCACTCTCTGAAATCATCCATCCAATGGACCAATGTTTGCCAGTACCTTGCTTGTCCCCAAAAGCAAGGGAGAAGGGACATTCTATTGACCATACCCCAGGAGTAAGTACCATGCACATGGGTATCCCTTGGCTTTGTTTGGTCTGCAACTTTTCTCCAGACTACCACGGGTAGCATCGTATGGGAAGCAGCTGTAGTTCCAGAGATTTCCCACCTCACTCTTCTTAACTTCAGAAAAGAGCTCTGGTGGATGCAAGAGAATGTAAGAGGTGACTGTTCAGCTTTTTGTTTTAGGGGGAAAGGGAATAAGGGCACCTGGCTACATGTTCCACCCACCTTCCCCTGAGTCTTTCCTTGGTTGCTGAAGAGGTGGAGCCCCCAGCATTCCAGTGGTGTTGGAGAGCAGGTCTCTCCTCTTCCTGGTGGGGCAGGCTGCTCCCAAAGGATGGCTGGGCACGGCAAGCAGTACCTGGGCTGTCTCTTCAGAGCCAGGGGGATTGCCAGGGGCTTAGAGTGCACCTCTCTTGTTTTCTGCTGACATGTCTGAGCAATAAGTCGTCCATTTAATATAGGAAACAAAAGAATTGGTTTTGTCACTGAAGTCTTTGGCTGAAAATGTTTGGATACATGATCAGTTGGCCTAAATGAGCTCTCTCTCTCGCCTTCTTCTCCAGATGCCTAAGTGGTGGCAGCTCCACCCACCATTTGAGCTCTGTATGGCTCCTCTCCTGAAAGGAAATTAATGGAAAGTGCTTGAGGCTCGGCGTTTCAGAAAAATCAGGCTCAACTATGGACACTGCAGCCAAACTTTATTGGACTACTATTTTAAACATATTAGTGCTGGATTTTACTCAGATTATTAACACGATGACAAAAATATCTGTGAAATGGAAAAAAAAAAAAGAAATAAGGAAAAAAGCCCCACCACTCAATTGGCTTGATTAATTTTCCTATAGTATCTCTTGCAGTCCATCTGCTGAAAGGTGAAGCCAAAATGTTTTAGAATTATGTTTTCATGGGGAATTCTCTGTTAATTAGTTATCTCTCCCTGCCATGTGTAGCAATGGATGAAATCAGCTACTGTAATTTCATGAAAGGCAATGTTGGACTGTTTGTATCTGCATAAACACTTTCTTACACACAGCACTCTAGTGGAACAGGAGTGGTCCAAACAACATTTTATTTCAATATAATGAGCACACACAGCTCCTGTAGCATCACAATTTCTTATTTCCTTGTGTCTAAAATTGTGGTCTTAGATTAAGTACAGCAGAGAAATCTTATGGACTCAGATTAATTTTTGTACACATTTTTTTAATGCATTTTTGCAGAGTACAGCTTAGCTTACCAAAGTTACTGCTAGGATCTTTTTATTTTTCTGGAATAAAATAGTCTTCTCTGCAGTCGTATTTATTAGGCCAAAGTTCCACACCTTCTAGTGTCATGAACTGCTGCTTGCAGCTCTTTTAATGAGCACACAGCACTACCATACTGTGGAAAAGCGTGTTTTGTAATTGCAAATGAACTATTTCAACCTTTTTACCTTTTAATACCACAGAATACCCTGGGTAGCTGAAAACTGGCTTGTTTCCAAGGAGTTTTATTGCAGACGAAAAACATGGAATTCCATTTTATATACTTCTCATGTTTGTAATTTTTTTTTTCTTGCAAACAATATCCTGTTCTTTGATAGCCGGGCTTTCGAGCCACAGAGCCCAGTGTCAGCCCTTAAGTGGCAGCTTAATTGGCTTTCTCTTTTACCATGGAGAACATCCAAAAGGGAAGCAGGGGCAAGCTGTGGGTCAGGGGTCCGTGTCTGCTGGCAGCCAGTGATCTGCACTGAGCACAGGGTGAATATCCACTGCTCTCTCCTGGAGTAAGATCCTCTCCTCCCACGCTTTGCTGCTGTCACGGGAATGAGGAAAATGCACCACGGGCTGAGGTGAAGCTGTCACAGAAACTTATGCCTGGCATGGGAGAATCAAGAGGATGAATCAAAAGACAACAAGTTGAAGGGATTTGCAAAAGTAGCATTCTTGTGCCTGCATTCAGCTTCTCTCTTAGGGAAAGGGGGAAATGAAGGCCTCAGCAATCAAACGTGAGTCAAACAACATGCTCTTTCAAAACTATAAGTAAAGAGGACAGGAGAAATTCTTACTTCTGGTACATCCTCCTGGAGAAGTATATGGTCCTGCATCTGAGACCCGTTAACTTGGCCAAAATACTTTCCTAGGTCTACAGGTGAATACATATGATGAGAGATTCATTATATCAGAACAGGAATCAACAGTATTATACTGAAAACAAGGGCCAATGGTGCACTGCATGATTTGTGCAACTAGTGATTATTTGCTTTGAAAACAAAAGATATTAGACCTTCAGCATAAAAGGGATCTAAATATGCTACTTTCACTGCTTTCAAGATGCCCTTTGTACATTTTTACACATATGGACTTGAGATGTTAGATTAATAAAAAAAGTAATTTTAAACCATGTGGATAACATTTCAAATACTGTTTAAAGTTGTTAGGAAACGTGTGGAGAAAACAAAAATAAAATGAAGAGTAGTATATCTCCACAGGTAGATGGAGGAAGTGCTGACCTTGGCATCTGACTATGGTGGCATTTGTAATTTTCATCCAAAGCCAGCAGCAAGGCCTACATGATGAAGAAAGTTTCTCAGTGTTTCTCAGAGAACAATCATAAAACCCAGTGGGACACCCTGACTCAGCAATGGAGGAAACAAGAACATAAAGAAACACTGGACAGGAGCTCTAAAAATAGGTGTTTTTAATATTTTAGGGGCCTTCTCCTTTCTGTATTTTTCTATAAGATACGTAATGTCATGGTCTGGTGTGAGTAATCTTTTACAAACCCAAACTCACTGTGTCTGTAGCTGTGAATTACAGAATTAAAAAACTGGCACAATGTATGTGAATTAAAGATCTGATTTCCTGATATATGTATGAGTGCAGAATCAGTGAGGCAGACTTCACACAAAAGTCATGTTAATTATGGGCTTCTGTGACACTCTAGGTGTCAAACAGCATCCAAGATACAGAAGATGGGCAAAGAAAACTATAGTAATTGTATGGTATTTCCTCTCACATTTGTCCTTTTTCCTCTCTATTTGTCCATTTCTGCCTGATTTCACCTTAGAATTACCAGAAGACTCACAGCCATTTTTTTTCTGTTGTTGCTGGAGTTGTGGGTTGGTTGGTTTTTTGTTGTTGGTCTTAGTTTGTTTGTTTTAGTTTGTTTGTTGGCTTTTGTTTTTGTTATTTTTTTTTTTGTTTGTTTGTTTTTGAGTCTGTCTAGCAAGATATAGTATTGTGAGTTCCTGGATGTTAATCAGATGGGTAGCATTAAATAAACCTTGCCTCGTTGTAATACATAACCTCAGTAAAATGTGAGCAAACAGTTAAAGAAAAAGAAAAAGAAAAAGAAAAAGAAAAAGAAAAAGAAAAAGAAAAAGAAAAAAGAAAAAGAAAAAGAAAAAGAAAAAGAAAAAGAAAAGAAGAAAAAAGAAAAAAGAAAAAGGAAAAGGAAAAGAAAAAAGAAAAAGAAAAGAAAAGAAAAGAAAAAGAAAAAGAAAAGAAAAAGAAAAAGAAAAAGAAAAAGAAAAAGAAAAAGAAAAAGAAAAAGAAAAAGAAAAAGAAAAAGAAAAAGAAAAAGAAAAAGAAAAGAAAAAGAAAAAGAAAAAGAAAAAGAAAAAGAAAAAGAAGAAGAAAAAGGTAGAATCCTTGGTGTTTTTAAATGGCTAGACTTTAACTCTTCTCCATTTTTTTCCTTCACTTTTTTAAACTGTATTTTGTATAAGGTAAGAGCTGGAGCTCCAAAGCAATAAAAAGAAAAAGTGTTCCAAGACTTTTTTAAGTGTCAAGAAGAAACAAACTAAGGGCACGAACCAGTTGTCTCATCCATTGGCCATGTCCCCTGTGCCTTGTCACTCTAGAGTGACAGGGCTGTGCTTTTGGAGACTGGGGTCCTGCTCCTGAAAAGCAAAGCTACATGAACCAGGTGAATTATTTAAGTTCTCATGCCAATCACAGACCCGTCAGAGTTTTCTTTGAGTTTTTCAGTAAACAGTTATCTGAGATCATATTGGTAGAACTTTCTCAAGAGCTGTCTGGCTCTCTGTCAGTAGTCTGTAAATACTCACTATGCTCAGGGTGTTGCATACCTGTGATGGGTCCAATCATTTGCAGTGGGCTGATTTTGCTCTCTGATTAGGTGAACATGTAGGTGCTTCTGATGTGATTACTTCCATGTGCAAATTTAAAAATTTGTCTCCCTGCCACTTACCAGGCAACTGCAAATTTCTTTTCATGAAAAATCATGTCAGTAAAATTGAATTACGTAAGTGATTTAGAAATGCCAAACACATAATTTAAAGATACAAAAGAGCATTCAAAGGCTCCCCTACCCATCCATCAGTCTATAATGAGAGGAGGCGGCTGAATTTTGTTCCAGTGCTAGCAAAAGATATAATCTAAACTCTTTGGGTAAATCCTTTAACAAGCATTTTTTTAGTTTGTTTTTGTTTTTGTTTTTGTTTTTGTTTTTGTTTTAGTATGTTTTGAACTGTAGGGTTTTTTTGAAATCACATGACAATTTCCTTAAAGGATGCTGTGAGTATTAAAGTTAGAGAACAGAGTAATTTGGCCCTGCACAGATATGCCACAGATTTGTGTCTTAATAACTATTTAAAATTGAGGGATTCCATACTTTGGGTTTTCACATATTAGTGAAATTCATCCAGGACTTGCCTTGGACCTTTGCATTTCTTCAAAGGTATACACAAGAACAGGAACAGTATAAATATAAGGCTTAATACAGTATAAATACAGGACTTGATCCCACTTCTACTGGGGTGGCTGTGAGCTTTGGTGATGACTGCAGTGAAGGTAAGTCCATACACTCCATTAACAGTGACACTGTGGTTCTGACTTCCGTGATGTATAGGCTGAGTGATGTGCAGTAAAAAAAGCACCAGAGTGGCCCAGTCTCATCTTTCTTTTTGCTGTTACTTTGTTCCTTGTTCCTCATTTCTCTCTCTCTCTCTCTCTTTTTTTTTTTTTTTTTTTTTTTTTTTTTTTTGGTATCCAAATAAAAATAAGTATCACCAGTAGGGGGAATAGATGTATTAAAAAACAAACTCAAAACGTTTTTATTATTGATTTGGATGTGACTGTTTTATTGCTTTATCATGTCTTCAGCAAGAAAAGCGTGTCAGGGCCAAGTGTGATTCTTCAAGTGCAGCTGAGATTGTGGTTTATAATTTATTCAGAAATGTGGGAGCGCCATTTCATTTCCTGGAAAAGAGTTGTCTTCATACAGTCATCAGGATGGAAAGGGGATATTCTACCCACCACTGCTCCCCCAGTGCTGCTTCCACTGCACACCTGAACTCGTCTCCCATAACAATGGAAGTTGTGGAAAAACAGGGAAGCAAGCCAGAAGGAGAAGGGAAGCTGCTCCCATTCCCCCCGAACTGATGCCATCCACAGCATCACACAGTGTCCCTGCATCTTCTCCAGACGTTAAGGTACATCACCTTATGGCACTAACTGGGCTACACTATCCAGCCACAAAGAACAAAATCTCCAAATGTCAGAAAAAAAAGAAATGAGATACGTGACATGGCAGCCTTCAGTCACCTGAGCACTTGTAGATGGACCCCTAAAAGGGCTGAAGAACTTTCCAGGGATTGTGGTCTCACAGCAGTGTATTTTCCCCAACCTGTTTGCAAAATTAATCCCCTAAATTAAATATTAATCTGCTATTTCTTTTCAAATAACATTCTTACTAAAATTGATTAAAAGCATGAAGTCAAAAATAAAGCAACAAGGAAAAGGACAGGATGAGAAATGGGAAAGATATCTAGGTAGAGTTTGATGTGGGAAGGAGATGGATCCAGTAAAGTCTGAAAATGGGTGACTGAAAACTAAGTCTGAAATGCAATGCCTGAATTTGACCAGGGCACGCAAGCAAGAAGCCCATTTGGGAGACCAAATAAAAGACCTCTGCTTCTATGCTCTTTCTATGCTCTTCTATGCTCTTATCTGCTGGCCCTGACTTGATTACAGATCCCGGGAATTAAATTTAGAAAGATTTTCCCCCCTGCCTCTCTTGGAATGCATAAGAAATTGTTAGCCAATGACCAAATGGAAATAAAATTGCTAATGAAAATATTTGGCTATATTTATTTTCTTACAGTTTTTACTTTTAAAGACAAATTAGCTCTTGACAAAATAATTAGGAAGACTACAATTTTCAATGCTTCAAGATAGAGATAACATGTTGCAAAGGCTCTCTTGTTCAGTTTTGTGGGGTTTACAATTTTCGAAAGGCTACTGAGGAGCTGTGATCATGGATTCAATTTGCTCCTTAAGTGAAACTCCTAAAACTTTAGAGAATCAAGTGCAATATAGCTTTGTGTGTTGGACTC
>JADMLD010001394.1:10115000-10217500 GCA_017589585.1 Phylloscopus whistleri | reverse complement strand
ACTATAGTTGAGAAGATGACAGTTTGATACTAAAGAAAATTATATACTTATAGATGGATGATGAATAAAATCTAAGCCCTCCTACCTGACCCCAAATTAAAGTACCAAAAGGAAAAAAAAAAAAAAAAAGGAAGAGAGTGATGACAACATTCATGAAACACCCACTACTAAAAGCCTTCACTTTAAGCAGAAGAAACCAAAAATGACCTGTCAGATAGTACAGTGACTTCATCCTTAAAAATGCTACTCACCCATATCAGGGCATCAGTGAATTGTTTCAGGCCTAAACCCAGCAAAAGATAAACCATGTGTCTAACTTCAAATGTGAGAATAATACATTGAAATGTGATGGAAATGTCACATCAGAAGAGTCAGGGTTAAATTTTCATGAGGGAGAATCTTAAACTGATGACAATTCTCTCACTCCAGCCTGTAGGTTTCTATACATCCACTGATCAGATTAATTAGTTTTTTGGTACTCTTTCTGGGGGCATACCTGATTCTAGATATGGGGTCATCTTCGAGGTGGCTTACCACCCATCATTTCACTCTGAATAGTGAAAAATTTTCAAATGCTGCTACTTTGCACCTTATTTTGTATTTATTTAAAATACAATAGACTCAAGAATGGTTGGAATTCTGCTTAAATTCTGTGTTTCCACTGTGGTTCCTGGTTTTAATACTCACAAGATGATTTTGTGTCTCCAGTTTTCAAGTAGTTTTAGATTGTAATGTTACTCAATATGTCTTTGTGCACGCTGTGGTGTTTATGTTATTTGGATTAAAAATTATTTCAGCTGTGCATACAGACACAGTTCTTCTAGACACAGAGGTGGGATACTGGTAGCATGCCCATGAATCCTCAGCTGGGAGGCTATAACTTACATGACTGTATGCAGCTTAGCCATCACACCATGTAAGTGAGCAATTGGCACTGCAGGATTTTTCAGTTGGAAGCTGCCCATCTCCATCTCCGATGTGGGCTCCAGCACAAAAACAAAATTTCAGAGGGAGGCAGAAAATGCAAGGACTGAATGAGCCAGTAGAAAATGAGAAAGCCTAATAATAACAGAAAGGGAACTATGATATCCTCCTCCTCATTTTTACAATAAAATACGAACAAGCATATTGATTTAAAAACATTTCTGTCTTTTGTAAATTGAGACAATTGCGCTGGTTTTTTTTGCATTAAAAGATGTTATCCGTCCAAAAGAGCAAGTATGGTCTCATGCAACTAAATATCTGCTAAAAACGTACCTGACTGCATTGGAAATGTTGCAGTAGATTGGTATAGCAGAGAATAATGAACCGCTGCACCCCATTGAAATGTAATTACACAGCACTCTTGTTCTTAAACCTATAAGGTGAAAGAAAGATGAATAGTGAAAGTAAAAATCGCTGACCCTTCAAAGTTTAATTTACGTTATGCATTCCCTCGCCCTTCTGATAGGTTTTAGAAAGGTCATAATTTAGGGTATTTTGCAGTTGATAAATGATCTGTATGTTTGTGTTCACACGCACCGATTGATTTGTTATAGCCAAAATATTGTTTCTATAACAACCTGCAGGTCCTTAACTAGGCAAACAGCAGATGAACAGGAATCCAAGTGGGAGGTGAGGTGAAATCTGATCCTCCTCAGAGGATGGGGAGCAGGAGGAGGAGAAGCGAGAAGAGAAGGAGGAAGACAAGGAGGAAGGAAAGAAGAAGGGGAAGAAGTGATTTTATGGGGAAGGTGTGGAAGGGAAGGGGGTGCCTGGCTCCGTCCTTGCCCTTCTGTGCTCCTACTGACTTTCCTCCCCTGGGGTTCCTCTGCTCTCCAGGGCCTTGTGCCAGCAGACAACCAAAAAGCCTTTTGACTCAGATTGCTCCCGGTGAGCAAAGGGCTGTTGGGGCATTTTTCCCGCCTTTCCAGCCTTGGATGAGGCTCCTGTTTCCGGGCCCAGTTGATGCATTATGCATCAGGGCTGCCGGCAACTGACAGCCCCTCAGCCAGCGTCTACTTGAAAAGCAATGGTGCTAATCAAAGTCGACACATTTGAATGTCCAGACACACACACAGAGAAATTTACTAATCAAAAAGTGTATTTCCTAGGGCTGTCTCCAGAGAAATCCGCAGGAAGAAATTGGAATAATTTATTAGCTTACAAGTTTTCGTTGACAGTTAGCCCAAGGCTATTTATCTCTGTAATAGAGAACGTCTCCAATGTGGCAAAATTGACCAAATCAAACAGCTTTGATCAGAAAATGAATCTGGCAAGGCTGTCTGTCTGTGGGTCCCAGGGGAAAGGTGGGAAACAAACAAAAAATTTAACAAGTGGTCAATAGGAGAAAGAGAGAGAGAGAATTTGCAGCCTGGAAAGTCAGAAGCCTGCAAAAATCTTCACACACAAACACTGAAATGAATTACAGGAGAAGTAAATTATGTCTCACATCTTAACATTTAACATTGTACTTGTGCATAATTGGAGCTATGCAGCTTCTTGCAGTAAGGTGATGAAAAATAACTGAAGGAAGGGGAAAATGTTTTAACTTCTCCTTAAAGGAAAACAAAATACAAAGAATTCCACATCTTCACAAGAACACTGGTACCTTCACTGCATTTTGCACACACTGCCCATCAGCAATACCTGCTCTGCCACAAGGACTCAGTCCCACAGACCCAGTATGTTGGAAACCATCACAAAACAAACACCAAATTCTGTTTCAAGGAATCAGAACTTATTTCAGCTGTTTCACTGCATAATTCAGCCACTGATTTAACCATCTTCCTGTTGATGACTAAGACTTTCAAAATGCAAAATAATAAGGTATAGGAACTATTAGGGATAAAACTAAAACAAGTATAGAACTTTGATTTATGTAATAAACTAGACATGCCTTCTCTTGTAAAGAAAATTTTTACCTGCCAAAGATCATCCCATAGCAGAGAATAGGGAAAAGATTCAGAATAGCAATCAGAAGCTTTTACATTGCCACAGTTCTATTTTTACATTACTTAGTACTCTCTGTTTCTAGTAATCCATGTGAAATATCAGATAATAATACCTGTGAGTGAAAAACTTCATTATTTTTTGGAATTAAAGTGCTTTGTGATAATTAGATATAGATGCCTCAGATGGCCATTTCATTATTATACTATGTTCTCATTGCCTCACAGAGAACAGACTAAAGGACTGTATGCTGGTTCCCTTTTTCTAGGAATTGCAACATTTCTTCCCTGGTAGGAATGGATTTATTTATTCAGATTATTGTGCTACTGGCTTTAAACAGGAAAAGGCAGAAGTAATGTCTCTCTCTCCTAATAAATGTTTCAGATTATGTGAAAGAAGCAGAAGTGCAAGCCATCTTAACTTAATAACAAAGGATCAGCAATTTTATTTTGCTTATATTGGTGAATTGAATAAGCAACCTGCAAAGAGAAGCACTCAAACAAGTTGAGATTGAAAGCACTCCAGAAAGCAACCAGGCAGCCTAGTCAGACACCCAGCAGGAAACTGAAGGCGACAGGTTACCTTCTCACATCTTTTCAGGCCATTTTATGGGACCTCACACCTGATCTATATTGTTACATACACTTAGAGAGATCAGTAGGGAATAGTCTGGGAATTTATTTATTTATCACTGTTTGAGGTGATAAATTTATCAATTTGAGGAGAAGAGAGAGGCTGGCCTCTTGAATGTTCTTCATCAAATTCAATTTTGAATGGTTTTGTATTTTTACATGAAATCTTCAATACAAGCTGGCTTTGTGCTTGGAAAAATGGAAACTCAAGCAATTGATAGTCTGAAGATGATTGGCACTGTGTAAGGTATGTTTTGGTGTCTTTGGGTTGGACCATGAACCCCTTCATTATTTCTTAGAAGCTTGTGAGGCAAGGAGAACTTTTGCCTTATTAAGAAATTGGCAGTAGTTTATATTTGCATTGTAGAATGTTTCTATAACAGACTAAAACAACATAAAAAATGATTGATTTTATATATATAATATAATATAATATAATATAAATATAAATATAAATATAATATAATATAAATATAATATAGATATTTACATATATTATATATACTATATATATAATAGATAAAAGTTCAGCATTTTCATGGCCTGGCAATGTAAGAGGCAGAATGGCCTGAGATATAAAGCCAAAATAACTGTTTCCAATCTTTTCTCTTCCACTGGCTTACTGTTTTACAGTTTACTGTTTTGTAGGACCAAAGAAACATGAATATTTTCACCATTACATACATCTACAGCCAATATGCTCTTTAGACACTTAGCTTCTCCTGTGAGATTTGGTTTTCCATCTCAAGCTGTGGTCCCTGAATTTGCAAATATTTTAAAAAGGTTTTCCCTTTGCAAGTCTTCATGTGAATATTCCTTTTTTGTAAAACAGAACCATATACTTTACCTTTTCTTTGAAAGGCTATGAGGACTATACATAAGAAATATAATATGGGCCTTCACTCAGCCCCACCTAGAAAACAAGACTTCTTCCACTGGCTTTTGTAGAGTTGAAATCAAGACCCATAAGTGCTAAGCTTTATTTTAGAAGCTGCATTCAGGATGGTGGAGCTATTCTCCATGTATATGTGGTAGGATGGGTCCTGATAAAAGACAGGGATGAGGCTTATTTGTTGAACTGCAGATATCTGCCTCTGCTCTGGAGAAACAGGCATGTTTTAGGTTTGAATTCTTGTAAAGCAACAATCTAAAAGAGGTTGGATGAATTGTAAAACAACCTGTGTTAACCAGCAGAGGTACAGGTAACCAAGAAGATTTAGAAAGTTAAGCTGGTCCCACTGAGTGGAAATTACTTACTATGGGATCAATATGGAGTCTGCTGATGATAACTGTGTTTGGTTCCATACTTCCAGCAAGCAGTCAGTGTAAGGCTGGTTAGAATGGGACCACATCATTACTGGCCCAGCAGACAGGGTCCTGAAAGGTCTTGGTTTTCTACATACAGTGTATTCAAAAATCTTTGAGGCAGCCCTGAAAGTCACCCTTGGAGACAGTCTTGGGCCTGTCTGTTGCACACACATTGAGGCTGAAGGGTTATTGCTCTGTAGAGCTTCCTGATCTGTGGAAGTGGGGAGGAGGATGCACATCTCCTCTCCCTGGGATCCAGGAATAGGATGCATGGAAATGTTCAAAACTGCACCAGGGGAGGTTCAGACTGGACCTTAGGAAGTATTTCTTTATTAATAAATGGTCAAACACTGGAACGAGGTTCTTAGAGAGGTGATGATACCCCAATCCTGTTGCTGTTCAAGAGGCATTTAGACAATGCAATTAGTAATATGATTTAACTTTCTCTCAGCCCTGAAGTGACCAGGCAGCTAGACTAGATGATTGATGCAGGTGCCTTCAAACTGAAAAAATATTTTCTATTCTATTCTATTCTATTCTATTCTATTCTATTCTATTCTATTCTATTCTATTCTATTCATACTGATACCTAAAACCATAAAGCAGCAAGACTTTCAGTTTAATTTCTGAGTGCAATTCAAGATGCTAAAGATAATCTTTGGAACCCTGAAGGATATGATGGTCTACTTGAGGAATGATGTGGTGCTCAAACCTTCAGATAACAAGCCTTCATTTTTTTCCTTCTCTTTTTGTTTCTGGATAAATATCATCATTGACCTCCCACGGATTCCTTTAAATGAAATTGCTGAAGTGCATTGCACTGAGGAAGAGAGAAACCGAAGAAAAAAAAGATGCAAAATGAAAACCCAAACCAATCAACCAAAACAAACAAACAAACAAACAAGCATTTCTGTCTAGAAACAGTGAAGAAACTTTAAACTGGGAATGTGAATTAAAGAAAATTTGACAGATTTCTCTTTCTCTTCCTTTCACACCAATTTTTTTCCAAAACCAACCTCTTTTATATAGTCATATTTGCAATGATACTAATAACTAGCACTGTACAAAAGCCTGCAAGAAGTAGAATTATTTGTCCTCTGCCACTGCTGGCAGCTCTCTCCAACTCAAAACCTACCTGACACGTTCATCTGTGTTTCTCTGATGGAAGCGACATGGCCAGGACAGTACTGTAAACTTCAACATTTTTAACCTGCAGAAAGCCATTGGCTATGTTTTCTTTCTTGTCAGAACAGAAATTCACATTGTCAGATGTTGCCCCTTTGCCTCCTATTTATGTTGACATGAACTGTACTACTGCTTGTTTTATTCTCTCCTGGGCTGAAAGGAGGGGGAAATTGCCTATGGATGGAAGTGTCTTCTTCCTCTGCATAAAAAATTGATTTTTCTTTTTAACCTGCCTGTTTCGAGCTTGGTGTTCCCTTTATTTTGCAAATTATTGTTTTCTTGGCAATGTATTCTTTAATGTATATGTATTTCATGTAATATTTCTTTTATTAATATTATGCTTCCCACTCCCTACCCCAAAGCCAGAGGTGAGGTGCACTAATCTTCATCAGGATGTCCTTGGTGCTGTGTCCTAGGCTCTGGTGCACACCAGAAAGGGACTGTGAAAACCTGAGATGTTCAAGGCTGGATGATATTGAAAAGGGAGAGTGTTCTGGGATTAATAGGGCCATGCACAGCTTTAATCTCATTTTTGTTTTAATTTCATTTACTTTATTGTGTTATTTTATTGAAGCTGTTTCTTGACGGGGCTTAGTTTTTACTGGTTTTGAACAACTATCAGTTTCTTCCATTGTGATTTTACACAGCAATATTATCTAGATAAATTGGTAAGCTATGGCAAATGTCTTAATTTATATTTTGATCTGATCCACCTAGTATTGAAAGGCTTTTAAAAGAACATGGTCCCATATTGTTCTAAAACAATAATGCAGTTCTGAAGAAAGGCAACCTTAAAAATCTAACTCGTAGCAATTTTGTGATTTCTAACAAGGGACATTCAAACAGACTTCAGCCAAGTCTGCTGTGATCAAACATTCTATTTCTCCCAAGTTACGGGGTTAGGGGTATTCCATACTTTTAAATTAAATTACCAGTGACCTCAAAGAACCAAATTTTCCTAGGACTGGGTCACCAACCAGTTCCTGATAGTGCAGACAAAGTCATAATGCCTCTCAGATGACTCATAAGGGCAGATCTCTGTTCTGCAGCCTCTCACACACCATACACACCCTTTGCCTTTATCAGCCATTGCCCTCTCTCAGGTCATGCAGCAAGGCCATACTCTCTTTATGTGCTCAGAGAAAACATGCCTGTAACAGGTTTTGATGTGGTTTTTTATGTAAGTCATCCTGTGGTACTTTGGTAGCCTGGGATTTTGGAGGAATAAGTCTTAACGTGGGTTGTAACTCAGTACAGACTTACAACAGGCTTTATGGACCTGTAGGACTCTGGAAATGTCCTTTTTCTTCCTGAGGTCTGAGCTGCTTTCCCCATAGAATACCTCTTTCTGACTTTAACTTTTCATAGTGTCCAGGCCACCCAGCCATGACCTAAGCAGGGATTCCAGATGTTTTTGGTAACACTAAGCTGTAGTGTGTGAATCCCTGTGTTTGTGTAGGATCTCCCAGCTGAAGGCCCTCGAGGTCAAAATTTCCTTCCCTTCACACTTCAGTAGAGCACTGGTCTAATTGGCTTTTGGGTGTGATACAAAACACAGATCCTGTACAGGCTCTCATTCTTCACAGAAGGGCACAGAAGAGTACAAATTAGGGCAAACCCATTCTGAAAGCCATGGCAGAGGCAGTCCCAAGTAGACTCATCATGGGGACACAGGGCAGGGAGGCAACCACAAGCACGCAGTGCTGGGCAGACTTTGAGCACACACACACAGATCCAAATGCCCAGACTTACTGGGAGGGCTTTTTACTCACTGGTCTTGCAGGAAGGCACTGCAAACACAGCAGAACTCACTGCCTACCCCTCCAGTGGCATTTTACAGGAAGAGGTTGAAGGCAGTTGCCTCTGTCATCTTTGGCCCACATGGATTGCCATCCCCTGCCATCCTGGAGTGCAGAGAGGTTTTGTAGGAATACAAACAGGTACAACAGGCAGAGACACAAGACCAGATGCTTTCTTAGTGGGCACTTCTCTCTACATGTTTGCTTCCATGGCATACATTACAGTAGAAGGAAAATTAATGTATTTGGTTCAACTTTTGCATTTTGTGTGTTTATTTGTTTACATTTGTTTCCATCTTTTGTGCTACTAGTGTATTTCCACTTCATTAGCAAATGCTGAGCCCTTCATAGGTATTAATGTTATATGAATTATTTTCTTGGTGGTTTTAGTCAGCTTCCTAAGCCACTGTTCCAGGAGACATGCCAGGTTTACAGACATGATTTATATGGATATTTTCTACATATAGACCAAAACAGAAATGTTGGAGAGAAAGCCTTCCTTATGATAAGGAATGAGGGATTCTTCCTCATCCTATCTTAAAATAAACTTTGATGTATATTGTTTCTACACGAGCAAGATTTCTTCTCTGAGGTTTGTCACGTACTTCTGGCAGCAGATGCTTTCCTGGCAGCTTCTTTCTCAGACCTTTGGTCATTGTCCCCCAGTGTCACCCAGCTAACTATCACCACAGGCATGAAATCACTCATGAATCATGACTTCTGTGCATCTCTAGGACCTCAGACCTCCTCTGACCTTAAGCACTCTCTTCAATGCCATTAAATAAATTAAATGTTTAAATTACTTATATCAGCTTTAATTGTATAATTATGGAGTCAACAAGAAATAAATCTGCAAAGAGGGAAGTCTAATTTTACAAAAGGCTTGCCCTCACTTTGAAGTGGATGAACAAGCCAGTGGAAATGATAGAGGCCTCTGCAGGAAATCAGCGTATGTCAAGGTTTCATCTACTATAATCATATGATATAAACAAAACCAGATTTCTTAGTTGTGGGCACATGTTCTCACGTTATTTCAATGTTTTATCAATTTATCATTATGTCATATCCAGGAGAAAGCAGCACCTTTTATGCACTGGGATGAGGATGTAGTGAAAGCCTTCCTCCAAGACACATGCAGATTCCAGGCAGAGGTCAGGGGATAAGAACAAAAAATAAAAATTTGAGTACTAATAAAAATATCTTAAAATAGATCTGAATTGTTTAAGCATGAAAAGTGGAATTAAAAGTTTAATTTAATGTAATTAAATTTCATTAAGTTTCATGAACTCAGATTTAAGTTAAACTGTGCTCTTTTGCAATGTCAATAGCAGTCTCCCAAATCTCCATCTACCTGGAAACTGTCCCCGTGAATAAAGATGTTGGGAAGAGGAGTATCCAGATTCTTATTGCCTAGGGATTAAGTTATAGGAGATTGAATGTGGGCTCAAGGCTAGATCTTATTATTTCCCTTTGTACAGGGCTCTAGGTGCAGGCACATCCCAGGCAGTGATGGCGAAATTGTGCATCAGCAAAGGCAGCTTGCAGGAGATACCAGGAGCTCAGTTCTTTGCCTTTTTAATTTCCCTTCTGCAGTTCAAGACCACCTTGCAGGATGGATAGGAGCTGTTGGAGCTCTAGTCAGGCAGCAGAGCAGAGGACCAAGTGGATGAGAATGATGTGTCTTGTGAGAGCTGGCAGCAATACCTCTGTATTTTCCAAATAGTATTTGTCTTCAGTTTTCTTCTATTACACTGGGGACTGACTGCAGCTGGCCTCCATGTCTGAGTGGTTAATAAAGTTGATTTACACTGTTTATTTCTGTCAGGAGTCCATCAAGCATACTTTATTTTGCCTCTGGTAAGTCCCCAATTTGTTACTCTATAGTCTGCTTCCCCAGACACATCGATTCCATAAAAAGAAAAACATCATTACAACATATTGCCAAACTAGTCATTCACAAAGGAAAGAAGTACATTTATTCTTAGCACATACTAACAGTTAACTCTCTTTATGCTGGCATTACCTTTTCATTGGTAAAATATATGTGAAAAAAATGTGTAATGTGCAACTCATGCTGATTAAAGTGATTTTGACTTAAAAGTTAGTGTGTGGGGTGCTGTAGCTTTGTTTGGCAACTGTTTAAAATAAAAATTATGTTAGGGAGGCAAAAAGGCTTCCTTCCCCTCTTTATGAAGTCTTTTCACCTTTAGGTAAAATTTCTCATGGAAGGGTTTATTTTATTCTGTTAGCTCTGATGTGGATTTTTGCTGATAGTTCCTCCTAGTGCTGTGCTCCCACCTTCCAGAGGAGTGGGAGAAACTTTTCCCACAGAGAAAGAGGGGAGAAAGAGGAGAGTTACCTCTGGCACCTGCAAAGCTGGGAATTACAATACCCAAGACATCCAGCAGCAACAGGGGAGAAGAAACTCTGTTGTCTCCTCACACCCAGCAGCTCTTGGGAATTAGGATCAGAGTTTCTTAAAGACAAACTGTCATTGCATCACATCTACTGAAAAACAAATTGCAGGGAAGCTGGGCTATGAATTGATTCTCATTGATTAAATTCTCATCTCAGTTTGCTGGAATAGTGTGGAAGATCCAAAGGATCCTGTTGCATGACAGGCCTACATAAATCCCAGGATTTATGTCAGTGCTTTATGGAGAACCTTGGGAGAATCCAGTTTTTGTCTCCATTTGAATATAAAACTGTGGTTTATTTTCGAAGAAAATATTAGTTAAAACCTAATTTAAGACTCAGAATCAGTAGGCTAAGACTCACAAAAATCCTCCCAGTGTCCAGAGCCATGTTTTTGGCAAATAAGATTAAAAATGGAATAAGGAGATATTAAACAACAACAACAAAAAAGTTAACTTACCTCTCAGAAATTAGATTTGTCCAGATAATTTAAATAACCTCTATGTAAAGGTTTGCTGAATGTTTGAGATACTGTACAGGAGAGCTCACTGAAAGAATCCCTTTCCACTTACCTTCAGCTGCCATGCCCAGGCATGGCCAAACAACCAAAATAAAACACGCACATGTCTGAAGCCTGCAATAAAGAATGCCTAAGAGACCTCCAAGTGAGCTCTGAAGTAAACCAAATGCACAAAACACCTCAAAGCTCTACCACTATCATCCAGAGGAGCACAGCCTTCAGGAGTTGGAACAAAGCTGTGCCTTCATACAAGTTTCACGTTGAGCATGGCCTCGATTCTCATGAAGTCTCTTGGCTCAAACACAGCAAGGCCAAGGTGAAAATATAAGCTGTATTTTTTCACACCAAAGTTGTATTTGTTGTAATTGTTTTAGTTTGCTACCTTTTGTGGGAGGGTACTGATGGGTATCAGTACCAGCAGGACTTCGTCAGAGCTCGAACATGTTCTTCCCCCCTTCGTGTGATGATGGATACCTTCCATCCATCCTTGCACTGCACTGTGCAACTTTCTTGTGCTGGGATGCCAACAAACAAGCTTGACAGTGTTGAACCTGCTAATGGATGAGTTGATGTCCCACCATACTGATCAACATTGCACAGCTCTGTTTTGTTGTCCGTGGTAGAATTAATGTGTTATCTAGACTGTATGATTCTCAAAGACTCTATGCTTCTGCCTTTGTATAACTTCTTGTACAATGGAGTCCTGGGCTGTTTTTTTTAATTTCAGGTGGTATGTTATTACAAGAAGTGCAGATATTCCCTTATTACAAAAAATGAATAGTAAGAAGGGTGAACAGATTCAAATGAAAAATACCTGAAAGCAAAATGAAAATTGTTTTCTAAAAATCTGAATGAGCAGAAGCTAACATGGTGGGATTGACTAAAAGTAACCAATAGGGGATGATTAGATTGTATTTTTAGCAAGGCACATTTGCCATGAATGTTTTGAGGATAGTTTACTACCTTTGTGGGAGATTGAAAATAATGATGTATATAAATACTAGCAAGACTTTGTGAAAATAAAAAAGACTTATTTTTCATGGGAAAAACGTTGATTTCAATGTAATTAAAAACAAACAAACAACAACCCAGAATGCTTGAACATTTAAGGTTCTAAAAAGATACAGGATAAATACAGCAATGCTGTCATCAATCTCACACAGATTCAAAGGTTCTGGAATTTACCTAGCTTCTCAAGAAAATGGTAGTCTCAAATTAACTATCAGTACTTGCTTATTTTTAAAAGGTAGACTGGGAAGAGTTACATCAGCATTTCGTCGGAAACGATTAGCTAAACACCAGGTTTTGAGAGTCAGAAAATCCATAGATATTTTTGCTAATTTCTGTGTCTGGTGGCAGTGAAACAATTAGTGAAGGCAAAGGTTGCTCTTTTTCTGGAAAAAAAATTACTTGCTGCATTAATTTTTTCTGGTTTTGTGTGACAAAGAGCATTCTTTATTGTGTTTCTATGGTTTGACCTGTGTTGTAAGTAGAACTTTTTGCAGTCTTGGAAAGTTCAGTTAAGTCTGAAGTGGAAGTCACTTCAGAACATCTGTAACTTGCATGATTGCTCACCCAGCTGATCACCAAAGGACTTCTTGGTGCTGGAAGCTTCACAGGAGGTAGATTCTCCAACTCAAATTGGCTTTTCCTGAATTAGTTTAGTAATGAATTAGACTCAGCTAAGGAGAACTTTGTTGCTTTGTGGAGAGAGGTTCTGTGAACACGAATAGGATGGAGAAAAGGGTTTTCAACAGACAAGCAAGATGATCCCTTAAGGCAACAAAGCTGAAGGGCAGAATGAGGTCCATGAATGAAAGATGAGGAGAAAGGGAGAATGAGATGGTCTGTTGAGGAGAGTAAACCAAATTTATGATGTGCACATATCAAAACTCCATGAGGAAAACCACTCTGACTTCCCCCTTTTTAATTTTTCTAAACTGCTCAACATTGATTATTGTCACTTTCAAACCTGAAAATTTGGCTGACTGACAAAGATATGCTGGAAGTTTTTTGTCAGAACCAGTGCTATTTCTGGCTAATAGCTGTTCTGCAAAACAGAACATTCAACCATTCAACCAATCCAAAATTCAAATCTCCAGAAGGCCACTTTAGCATTACAAAACGGGAGACCTGAAAAGGTTATGACTTCCAACATTATGTCATCTATGCATATAGAGCAGTGCAGAGAAATGCTTACATGAAATTATTTTTATCTAATGAATATTCTCAAAAAGTATAGAGGGAGAAGTAGAAGTTATAAATAATTTTAGAAAAAATAATTTTAGATTTCTCAAAGAAATTTCGAAGTTCTCAAATATCAAAGAAAAAGAGCTTAAATATAGATGATGTTGAAAAGAAATGCTGCCACTCTTCTTCTCTTCACAAGCCTTTCAGGAAGATTTGAAAATCAGGTGCTAGGAATCTGAATTTTGGAACACTTACAATCTGTATCTACTTCTGACAATCCAGGCCAAAGTGTTTTCTTAAAAGTGAATTATCTTCACCAATACAAGAGGTGCTTGGTGTTTTAGTATTTTTATGAGAAGTTATTGACCAGTAAAAAAGCCACAGTATTCTAAGTGATTACTGTAGTTTTTGGCCCTGTGGAGGAGCAAATCCCCTTACTCCCAACCCAAAAAAATTCATAATATGGAAGAAAATTTTTCTGTCATTTTCCCCTGGACCTCTCTGTTTTATAGTACCAAAATGTCTAGGCTATTTTTTCAGCAATATTTAATTTTTTTTTTAAGAATGGACCTGTCTGGAAATTGAAAAGGAAAGAATAAATTGCCCTTGTGCCAAGACACTCTGCAGGATTGTACCACATCCAATCCATATGGCATGGACTTGAAGGCAGTGATGTGATGTCATCACCCCTGTGTTTGAATTAATTTCCTGGGAAAGTTGAAAGCATATAAACTACAAATGCAGAGAACACAATTTTATAACAGTAATGAGGAGCCTGGTGAAATTTTAAAACCCTCAGTCAAAAAATAAATGAGAGATAAATTACCTCTTTCTGTGTTGAGCCTTCATTAGAGGCTTCATTCAAAGTTGCAGGGAGGAGCAACCTAGAGGTTGACTATCCTTCTTTGTTGAAATAAATGTGGATGTTAATATTTCTCCATTTGCTACTAACTTGCATCTGCTACTAACTTGCATCATACAAGAGTTAAAATGCTACTTTGTCAGTCCAGACTTTTGGAGATAAAGACAGACACACAAATCTGCATTTGGAAACCTTCATCACTGATCAAGGGGAAACAAACTCTCTATGGTTTATCTCATGTCTGTGCCTCCTGCAGCAATATCAGACTGACACATGCAAATACATAATTTTTAAAGAGGGACAAATGAGGGGAACAGCCAACCTGTGTCTAGTAAACATTGGTCAGTAGTGACCACTGGTCAAAGTTTTGCTGGTTTTTTTGCAGGTTTTTGCAAAACTTCTTTCATCTTTTTGCAGGCAGGCAAGATCTGTGCAGCAGTGGTGGTCCCACAGTCCATCAGTTCAAAGCACAAGGAAACAAATTGCCTAAGACCCAGGTGGATTAAAGCAGAAAGCCAAACATGAAAGAAGGGACATTTCTGAAGTTCACTTACCTTACTTACTCAATACACTTTGCTTCGGAGCAGTAGCCTGTAAGTCCTTGCTAGGGGAAACATACAGCTGAATGAGTAGTATGTGTCCATACTAGTCTGTTTTATTCACTTATTACCTTTCTTCATCTTTTTTGTCTTTCAAAATTGTTTGACTTATGCTTTTACAGGAGAGATGGCAATTAATCTATGTAGTTCACAGATTGAAAGCAAGAATTAAGGACAGCATTGCAATTTTCGGGGCACAGATTGTCCTGGGTACTCTCTGAGAAATATTTGGTTTAAGTTAGGAGAATCTTCCTGTCTTTGAAGAGCAACTGTGAGAAGGGAAGTGTCCTTAACTTAGGAGAAATTTTATTTAAAAAAATAAAGAAATATACATTCAAAGAAAAATATTAAGCATAAAAACAAGTTGAACAGTACAGATTGAAACAAGAAGTTGCCAATAGCTGAAACACTAATGTCTAGATTTGATAACTATTGAGATATGAGGAAACCAGTTTGCTCTGTAGAGCCAGAAAGTAGACTACCTGATCCCTCCTGAAGCTAATATCTAAATATTTATGAAGACATATCAAGGCTCTGTGAAAATATAATATATAATACAATAAGACAATGGAACGCATTTGGGTGGTTTTGGTGAAAAGATTGTTCATTAATGTTATTGATGTACACCAGAAGACATCTGATGTGAGGTTCATAATTGAAATGTTACAAACACTTCAGCATATGGATCCTTCACATTCACTTAATTGCCAGTTTAGTAATAATTTTTATGTAATGAGGAATTATTAATAATACGTGAAATACTAAATTGACGTAATCACCAAAAAAAGTAATATGACATCCACTGTGCAAAGAATGTTATAATTCCAGGTGTCTTTGTTATATTTTGAACAAGTAATATAACTGGTCAAATCCATCTTTCAAAACTATTGACTCTATAAAGTAGTACTAATTTTTTTTATAATTGTCTTTAAAGGTAAGACTATTAATCAGGTATTCTTTTTTCCCCCTCATCCTTAATATCCCTTATTAACATCCAGTTATGACAAAAAAAATTGATAAATGATCATTAACAAGCTGTCTTACGGTTTTGTGGCACAAGTCCTGCTGTGAAATAAATCTCAGCACGCTGAGTTTTTGATTACGTAGGTAGATACCAACACCCTGTTCAGATGGGTGAGAAAAGGTGGCCAAATTTGTCTCTTTCCCAGTTGCAGTTTAATCATCGTGGAAGATTGTGATAGCGGGACAAGAGATCCTTTATCTCCAGCACACCAATAAAAATCTTCCCTAAGTTTGCAATTACTGAAAGTCAATAGCCTATTGGTATGAGAAATGTACTCTTCAAGGACAAATGTCCACAACACAGTTATCACCTCCATTGCCACACAGAACAGATTGAGCAGGCACGGAGAATGTCAGGCACCTCCCCAGGTAATCCTCGTCACGGCAGGATCGGCGCAGGCTGATGTGGGGACCAGTGAAGTGTGCAAGGCCGCTCATTCTCTGGGAGCCCTGTCTAGTCTATGACTTCATTTTCCTGAGTCATTATTCTGACACATCTCATGGGCAACATCTTCAGTGAGAGAAAAGAGCCAATATGAGTTTTACTTAAACTGGTATAAATCAAGAGAAACCCGCCTGAAGCCAATGACTTTGCACACAAAATCGTAAAGGCAAGAGGTAAACCGGAGCTGCTAATGAACAACAAAATAAAAAAGAAAGTCTTCAATTTCAGTTTACTTCACTTCAGTCTTAAGTGGGAAAAAAGGGAACTGAAGTTCTCCGGTTCACCTGATCTGGAAGCAGGAATCGTGAGACTTAAACTTTGATATATAAAATTCATTGTGTGCACTTGTCCAACTAAAAAAAATTGTAAACCAGAATTACTACATGTACCTTTAGCTCTTCTGCTCCTTTCTCATAAAGCTTGTATCAGTGATACACTCTAGTTTAAATTGAAAGGATAAAGATCTGTATATTTACTGGAAGAAAGCATTTTCCGAACTTCATTTAAAGAAACTAGGTAACAAACATGAAAATGTAAATTAAAGGTCAGTTTTATTTCAATTTTAGATGCACACTGCTTTCGAAAGTTAAGAAGCTTTGGATAAAGGAGATCTCACTTTGTGCCTATGGAATGCTCCATTCCAGATTTTACTCAGACCAATCAGTGAGTCTTCACAGGGCAACAGTTGTGTGCAGAAAGATTCAGGACTGGAGTTTATTCATTATTTCATGCTTCCTTGAACATTTTTTTTATAAAATCTTACAAAAAAATATGAGTTTTAGTACTTCCAGTGAGCACTGAGTTATGGGATCTGAGCAGTTCCTTTCTGATCTTCTCCCTGGAAGAACCTATATAGAAATAGTGTAAACTATATACAACAGCAAATACAACACAGCCCTCAGAGAGATCATGCATATATGTTTCTTAAGGGACATCAAATGAATTATTTTTGTACATCCCACTATAACAAAGTAAGGAATTTTTCAGGCTATGTAAAAAGTCTGTGCTCTTTGGGTGATATAATTTCAATGCTAGTACATATGCTGTGATTTGATGAATTGCAATAATTACTATGTGCATTGTACTCTTCCCTTCTTGTTTTCACATTTGCAGATTTTTCTCTGCAAGGCTTACTAATGGTTTGTGTTTTAACCAATTTAATACCTCTTTTCTTAAAGCATTTAGAAGCATTTGTTTATATAAAGAAATTGCTGTTGAACAGGCAAAAAGGATCTATTTTAATATGTTAGAAATCAGCAAAATAGTATTGCAGAAAAACAAAGCATTACATATTGTGAGAAATGATACAACAGAGTATCTTATTTCATATAAAATGTATTAAGCAATGGCAATCATTTTAGGCAAATGTTTATTTTTTATTTGATCGCTAAGCAAGAGAGAGTTTCATTCATCTTCATTTTTGCATTTTTAAGCCCATATAATTTAGTTCGCGCTCGAGAATGAAGCTGAATGTTAATAATTTTCCTTTGTGTATTGTGAAAGTGAAAGGCAAAATATTGCTATCTTTTTTGTTTGGTTGGTTTGGTTTTTTGTTTTGTTTTGTTTTGCTTCTGCTTCTGGCTTTGTGTACAGTAAAGGAAGCATGATGTCCAAGAAGGTATCTTGTAATTTACAACAAAAGTAACAGTCGGAGGTGGCTATAATGGTCTTCTTCCCCTCATGAAAGAAGAGAGGAAGACTCAAAAAGGGAGTGAAAGTGTGAAAGGAAGAAGTCAAATTGGAAAGGGGGAATTCGGAAAACTCTTTTTCAGATGTGGTTTGATTCCTGGTAGACTAGAATTACAATTAATATTACTTATTTTGTGGCAGTCTTTTTCTTTCTAAGTTCTCTGTCCTTAGCTGTAAGATTTGTATTCTAGTTGAAATCAGAGGAGGATACTCTTGCTTATATTAAATAGTCTTTTGAACTCTTAGGAGTGCCGCTGAAATAAAACACCAACCCATACCAATTTATGAAACGGCAATCCAGCAAATTTCCTGTTGCCTTTTTTAATCTTAAATACAATTCTATAGACTATAGTAATAGAGTTCATGAGGTAAAAAACAGACATACTGACAAACATAGTTAAATGCTGTGCATTTCACCCAGGTCATCAAGAAAAAAATTTCTAAGATGACACAAGTGGGAAAGAAGGCACAATTTTTTAAAAGTGTAACCTGTAATAAGTATAGTAGGACATATATACATAGCAATAATTAGTGATCCAGTCCTGAGGTTACCAAGCAATCTCAAATATTAAGTTCCTGGGAACTCTCGGTGCTTGAACCTCTATGAAGCATGCCCCAGACAACAAGCTAAGAATTTAATCTCATAAGAAACCAGAAACAATGGATGTTAGCCTTACAGAAATGACAACATCACTGTGAGGTTTTTTACATTAGAGGGTGAACATTTGCTAAAAATTATCTGCAGATACTGCCTTTATTTCTCTTTGTAAACTGTCCACAAAGAGATAGCAACATTGTAAAATTCTCAGCAGTACTTCTTATTCAAAATTAGTCACACGCTTCTCCAGTGAATTTTCTCTTCAAAATCTACTTTTGGTGAATATTTGAGCTAGCATTCACTTTTTCATGAGTTATTCATACTAATAAAGCTTGAGCACTCAAGTGTTCCTGGAAAGCTAACGTGAAAGCATTGCAAACATGGTCTAATTGAAATCCACTTTCCACTTTGAGCAAATATTCACAGAACATTTTTCCTACTATTTACTCCGCTTTAGTTGACATTATGGGCTAAAATCTCACTGATGTGCACTAAAGAAAGACGTCAGAGCAGAACCCTCTTCAATAATGCAGGTGCAATATTCCTGGAAGAGGCAGGCCTCTTGAACAGGCATAGCATGATTTAACCTGCTCTGTGCTTTCATTTTGTTCAGAGGACAGCCTTAAAGGAGACTGTTCAACTGCTAAGTGAACTCTCTTTGTTGTTTCAACCACACATCAAAACATAAGAACCCATGTTGTACCTCTCTGTAAGCTCCCCTTCAGTATTAATCAATGAAGTTATTCATCTAGCTTCTTTCGTAATTACCAGTGATCAACTTATTGCTGTTGTTAAGGTAAGCTTCTTCAGAATACATATTTGTTGCTGACATGAGAGGACACAATACAAGGAGTGACCAGTGGTGTAATTTGTCTTACATTTACAGTAGATAGATAGATGATAGATAGATGATAGATAGATAGATAGATAGATAGATAGATAGATAGATAGATAGATGATAGATAGATAGATAGACAGTTAGGTAGGTAGATAGATAGATAATAGATAGATAGATAGATAGATAGATAGACAGTTAGATAGGTAGATAGATAGATGATAGGTAGATAGATAGATAGATAGATGATAGATAGATAGATAGATAGATACTTAGATAGGTAGATAGATAGATAATAGATAGATAATAGATAGATAGATAGATAGATAGATAGATAGATAGATAGATACTTAGATAGATAGATGATAGATAGATAGATAGATAGATAGATAGATAGATAGATGAAGCTATTCCCCCTGAAACATCTCACTCTACAGAAATATCAAAAAATCTTCAGTCCAGTCCATCCAACCCTCCTGTACAGGCAGGTTTCAGTGCATTAGGAACCTCATCCTTTCTAGGAACATGATGAAGTCTGTGGAGCAACAGGAGCCTTCAGAGGGCAATTCTGATCTTGGCTGACCAGAACTGCTCTCTGGTTGTGCCCCTATTTCCCCATCAAGTAGAAGGAGACCTTACAGCAACATAATCCCCAAAGGATGTGCGTCAGAAAAGTGTTGGTGTTGGGAAGAAAAATCCAGATCCTATTGTCTCCAATGTCAATATGCAAGAATGTCCATATTGACATAGTCCTGCTATCAAACTCCCTTGAAAAATTATCTTCTTTGTATCCTCCTTGAGATGTACTAGTCTAGTGAGAATCACTCACTCATGCTGGCAATTCCCTGCTACTCTGATTGCCTTTTAAGCTCATCTCCTCTTATTTACTCATTCATTACAGACCGTTAAGTGAAGCACTGAAAGGGATAGGAGATATTACATCTCCCACAGAACTCTCAGAGGAAGAAAACTTTAAGAAAGTTTGATAGAAGTTGCGTTTATGTTTTTCACTGTGAAGGCTTCATTGCTAGTGTCACAAGGCCTATTGACAGTTTTTTGGGGATTTTGTTGTAAGCCTAGTGAACACCATTTTTCCATAGCTTTGTGCTCTGGGTCACAGCTCAGCCATTTAGATGAGTGTCCTTATGTCTCCCCAGATTTCTTCTACACACAAGTTGAAGTCACTGGCTGATAGGAGACAAATAAAATTAATTTCCCCATAATCCTCTACATAATATGCAACCTTTGTGTACAAAACAGATAATTGTAACATCTGCAATTTGTCCTTAGGGTGGTACAAACTTGTAGCTACCAAAACTTTTTTATTGGTACATATATCCTGTTACTCCAACTGTATCCACTGACTACATGCAGATAATAAAAATATCTCTACTACAATAGTTCTTATAATATGACGTATCTCATTGCAATAAATTCCCTTCAACAAGGTTGCAAGATATGAAGTCAGCTCTCTCCCAAGGTGTGGTTTTCTTTTTTTTTCTTTTAGGTTCTAAGTACTCAGTCATTAAAAAATAATTTCCTACATACTAAATAGTGTCACCCAGTCATTTTCATATAGTTAAATAAAGCACTATAGCTTGGATTTTGGGTCCAATGGCCACACCATGAGAATACAATTCATTCACTAATTAAATGCCCACTACCTCCATCACTAGTGCCTGCCAACTCCAAATTTATATTGCAAAGAACTTTCATTTTATATGATGCATAGAAAAGAAGAAAAAGAAGGGGGGAAAAAAGACCAAGACTATTAATATGTAAAAAATTACCTCTTTAAGGTCAGAAGAACCTCAAAAAGAGTCACTAGAAATGGAAAGGACACTCTTAGGTTCATAATAATATAGTAATGATATAAATAATAGCTCTGACTTTTCTCTATGTATTATAAATAGATAGTTGACATGCTTTTGTTGCTACTCTGTAACTACTGGTTTATTGCCCTATTGGATGGGGGCAGAAAGGCATGTCAGTTTTATGTGGCTTATTGTCAAAGTTCATAAAGCTAGATTAGGCTGAGTTCTTGTTATGCTTGCTCCTCCCTTGCAGCAGAACTGCATACTATTTTTCCTGGATATAACTGTGAAAATTAGTATGAATATTTATTTTAAGGCTGGTTCAGTTTCAGCGTCCCTTCATCTCTACAGTCTCTACATGTTCATACACACACCTTATTTAGTTACCTTTTTTTAGAGGTTATTTTTGTATTTTTAATTGTTCAGTAGACTTAGGACACGTAACAATGGATAACTGTGCAATACATTAAATACTTATGGGTATATTGTGCCTTCTGTTATAATATAAAATCCATCTATTCTGGTTGATGGGTTTTAACCTCACACAGAATACTTTAAACTCCATTTGGACTTGTGCCTACAATCACCTTAGCAAAGTCTCTTAAGTAACTGCGCACAGCCTAATTAGTATGCATTATCAATTAACAAACTTAATAGCCGGCAGATTGATTAGATCCTCTGTTGCAGGGGCAGAGCTGAAGCGAAACAGAATGAAAAATCATTGCACGCATACACTGCTGCTTTGTTATTTTCTCAGATCCCCTCCTCCTCCTCCACATTCCTTTAATTAATGCATACATATGGTTCTGAATATCTTGTAAACTGGAGCTTGCTCTAACTCTTTAATAAAACTCACTCGTAGATGAGAGAGCCATAGTCCATGCCTTATTTATTTCTGGCTGAAAACATAAACCATTTGTTTTCGCTCAGATCTTTCCTCTCTAAATGGTGCAAATTTTAGAGATCTGCTGCTTCTAAGGTGCTTGTTTTCACAGTGATTGATAGAGAAAAACTGATAAGTTGGAGCTGTGTACATCACTTTGAATAACCATTAGCTGAGAAGGTAGTTCAGGCATCATGCTGATGGTATGCTGACACATACCACAAGGTGGATGCCATAATTACTGTTATGAAAAAAAAATAGCACAACAAGGCATGTAATTTTATAAATTCTGCTATATTGGTGAACTGGAAAATAAGAATACAGCAAGAAAAGCCTTTCTATTTTGAAACTAGGAATCATACAAAAAAAATTTGCTATTAGTTTTAGATATAATGCTGGTATTGGTCTACTGAAACCAACACTGAAGACTATCAGTTGCAGCCTTGCAGTGGTGGCAAATTCTGTCCTTGGGCAAATCAGCCTTTGTACACTGAGAAAAAAAGTGATGCTTACTATAGTATAGTGGTGTGAGCACTAGCAGCAAGTTTCAGATTTAATATCTATTTAGCATTTGTATAACACTTGCATATGCAAATTGTTGAAGAAATATTAGCTAATTAATCCACAAAACATAATGGTCGGGCAGATCATGTAAAAGTATCCTTGATGGTTGATACTGGTAAGTCCAAAAAAGGTGCAAGACTACTTCCTCAAAGGCTGCCCCAACACATGATGTTGTCAAGACCTAAATCAGAGCTCAAGGCTCCCTAATTCCCACGTCTGCAGCCCTCAGCGAGGTTGTGCTACCACAATTGTTATAATTTTCCTTACCACACAGTCATAAACCCAATGGATGAGGTTGGAAGTGACCTCTGGATCATCTGGTCCAAGCCTTCTACTCAGGTAATGGCAGTGGCCAGAAAGTAAGATTTCTTGAAGAATGACTGTTCCTCTGAGGAGTCATATCTGGTGAAGCTGATGGCTATAGCCTCATCTTGATATGAAGGTACTGACAGACTAAATTCCCTAGTTGAGAAAAGAGCAACAGTTAAGGGTGGTGTGCCAAACTGTATTTTCTTTTCCAGGTGAGAAGTTAAGCATGCTGATACAAACTCAGTAAAATACTCTGCAGTACCTTGCAAGAGGAAAGGTGGTGCTTATCACTGGATTGAGACATTCTGAGTCAAAAAATTTGCAGACCCTGCTGAGTTCAGGACTCTCTCCACAACAGGAGATAATTCCTCTGTCTTGCTGGCACTTGAGAGTTCCTACTGCTCTTCCAACAGTGTCCCATTGCAAGCCATTCAAAGATTTTCCATATGTGTTTTTTACTCTAATGTCATTGATTTCTCTTTTCTTTGCAAGCATGTTCTCCTAAACAAGAGTATAAGGCATGTGGAAGCAGTATGCTCTGTGCTCTTTGTAGTCTATTGTAGTCTAAAAAGCCTTAGCATGGCTTTTTTTTCCCCCATCAAGGCAAACACAAAGAGTTAGGAACTATTTTTATTCTGAGGTGCAAACAAACATGTGTGATTTAAATAAAACTAACTTAAGTGAAGTTAGAGACTATCCTCCTCCCAGGTCCTGTTGATGTCACTTGGATTTTACATAAAGCATCACACAGTCTTATTCCACACAAGTCACACAGTCTTCTCAAACACAAATAATTCAAAATATTTCCACTGCTATGCAGATTTTTCCCCTTTGTTCATCTCTTTTTTACGTATATAATCTTATCTGCTACTGGTGAAATAAAAGTGATTTTCAAAAGAAAAACCCACACAAGAATATTGCTGTGTGTTTTGATTTAAAGAATTAGACAAACCACAAAGATTCAAAAATGTAATTAAAAAAATTTACATCAAAAATAAGCTTCTTTGTACTATAAAGAAATCTGAAATACTGATAGAAGAAACAATAATATCTAAAATATCAAAGATATAACTTCCAGCTGAAAAAGGCTTCCCTTATTATAAAAAAAATCTTTAAGAAAAAAGAAGACTGGAATTCCTTTGAGTCTAGGTAAGGATGGAGCATTAATTAGCTGCCAGAAAATGGTCTCTTAACACTGCAGTAAGAAATATGCCTCTAATTCTCATTATGTGACCCAAGAGAGGGGCATTAGGTCTGTAACCAGTGAAACTAAAATGTGAAAACTTTTTTTTTTAATGATTGGACTACTCAGAGAGCAAGAGGTGAATAATCACCTGCTATCAAAGTATTCACTTCTCTGGATTAGCAGTGGCTTCATACAGACCCTTTCTCCTCACCTAAACCTGATCATGCTCTGTTTAAGACAAATCACTTTATACAATATACAGTTTCTGAAAAAGTAAAGCCATCATAAAAAATAAAAGCAAGGAGCTAATATAGAAAAGTCAAAAGTCAATGCAGCAACTTTCTCTTATCTCTGTGAGTATTGTTACAGTTGTTTTACTGTTATACAGGTGTTCTATGGCACTCTGGAGTTCATGTTATTGGTGTATTATTCAATGTGTCTCCTTTACTTTCCATGTAGCAGAGGCCCTCTGCGTCTCTGCATGATGTGAAAGACTCTTAGGTTAATATTGTTTCTTCTTCAACACAAGTCTAACTCCAACAGTTCCAAAATAATTAATGTCCCACAAACTCTATATACTTGAAAGTGTTTCCTTTTCGCCAGGAATCATCTTTCTAATATTTAATAAATATGTTGTCCATATTAAATATTTTTGTTGTCCTATGCTGTATGCTACCCTTTACTACATTACTTTTGACAGCTCTCTGAAACAGAATACAGTATTCCAGTAGTCTATCCAATGCTGGAGGCATGAACTTGTACCCACCTCAAATTTAGTATCCTGTTCCTTTGATCTGGTTGTTCTGCATGCTCCTCATATCTTTCTTTGTGCTTGTTAAGGTTTTAGTTTGATTTTTTGGGCGGCGCACTAATTAATGTGATGGTTTCAATCACTTACTATATTTTATGTGACTGGGAGAACATAGGGAGCAAAACAGGCTTATTTTTAAATTACTAAGATAGTTTATTTACACACACTGAAAGGATAAAAATAGGAACAAAGAAAAAAAAATAACAAATGGAAGAATCTCACCCTTTCTCAGCTTATATGTGTATTACCCAAAAGTCGTATTTTACTTTTTAGTAGTCAAACTACCTGCTAATTAAAAAACTGATTCTTGATTGAATTGTCTTTTCTAACAAAATCTAAACTTTGTTAACCTATGACAGTGCTACTTTCAACTACTTTTTCCTACGTGTTCCTATGTTACTGTTCACATTTCTAGGGAAAGATTACATCAGTTCATATCTTCTGACATTTTTAGGGATTTATGATGCAAAAGAAGCAACAGGACATCCTTTAATATGGACATACTAAACTTGACAGGATAAACAACAACATACTCTTACATATCTGAGGGAAGATACACAGCATATTGCAAAACGATTTATCTACATTTTGAAGACACTTTGCTACATTTGTATTAGTTTATCTCTGATGTTTAAAAAAATCGCAGCTGGATTACTCATCTGCCATAGCCCTAATGATATTAGTATTTTAAGCGCAATTTTTCAAAGTGTCTAGTGATTCTGGCTACTTAACATTTGGAAGGAGCCCAAATTTAAAAAGAGTAGATGTTCAGCACTTTCTTAAAATTAGTCCATTTTATACGTCAAATGGAATTGTTCCTGCATTTCTTGTGCAGAATTTGCTCTACCTGCTATACCAGCAAACAGACCTTGAGGAGAAAGTTGAAGAGATGGTGGAACAGAGAAAGCCAGCAAAACCCACCACACCACATTGGACAAACCTCACAGTTGGCTTCTTATTTGTTTCTGTTCCAGAAAATTGTGTTTCACCTGCTCTGGACACGACTGGCAGCTTCAGACAATCCAGGCAGACTGGCCACATGAGATTTTTTTTATGTTCAAAGGGCTCTATCAGGCAGCTGCAATGACATTCAAGGATTAACCTGGTCTTAAAGAAGTGTCTACCTCCAAAACTGAAGAGACACCACAAACTTGTTTTCAATGCTATGATGAAACAAGACCAATTGAAAGAAGCCCTACCAGGTCTTTATTTAAATTGTTGTTCAAAGTCACATTCATATTAAACTGACTGAGGTTCCTGCTGCTCTTTCAACACTCACTACAACAGGAGCACAAGAATTTCAAGTAGTTAACTGAGCAGAGGTAATTCAGAAGATGGTGCAAGAAATACCATTTTCTCTTCCCCTCCCCAAGACCACAAACTGAATTCAACGAGAATGGGGCCCCAACATTTTCCACGTGGTTGGCTTTTCAGACAGATTTGAGAAGCACAGACCTCTCTCCTGATTTGGCATTTGGCTATGGCTTCATCAACAGGAGTCTATTTCCAATAGCTGGTCTCAGGTAAGTGAGCCTTAGGAAGGGTAAATCATCACAGCACCCTGAGCCCACAGAAGAGATCTCAGCTGTCTTCCTGTCTTCGAGGAACTCATATCTGTGACAGCTGTATTTTTGGACATTTCACTCTCATCATAACACCCCATGATGAGGCTTTAGGAAAAAGATGCAAAAAGAAACCTAAAGCTGCAACATGTCTAATTCTAACTGCTCAGGAGACTGTTGGGCACATTTAAGCAGCTGTTCCACATTCTTGCTATTATTGTGGTTTGGAAGAAAAGTGCATTTCAGAACTTCACTTACATGAAAAGCATGTTCAGGCCATGTGATCATGACTGAAATGCCTACAATAAAGGGCTCCTCTGTAAATTCTGTAAATCTGTCTCCTTTACAGGACTACATTATGAAAGATACTAATTACAAGATTACATACTTATTTCTACAGGAATCAGGTCTCATTTAGTGTTCATTGTTTCTTTTATTCTCATAATACAGTCTGTGACTTTATTATTTACTATACACCATTCAAATGCAGGACTGAATACACTATTTTTGATTCTCTTCTGAGCATCTTATACAATGCTCCTGTCCTATTTTCTTTAGGATTTACAAACACAGATTAATTTATCTTCACAAGATCCCTGTGAGATGAGGAAGGGTTCTGGCTTGCAAGTTATAGATAAGGATTTAAGCCACTGAGGTTGAAAGCAAGACATGAGGTAGTTTTGAGTACCCAATTTTTTAAAACTGGGGACCTAATTCTTCAGAGTAAAAAATATATCAAAAGCACTATATCTGTTCATAAGAAAGCTCCCACTGAGCTTGGGTTCAATCATCAAAACTGATTGTTACTTCTAATCAAAGGACATTTTTCACATACCCAGAAAGTGAGTATCATGCTTATAATGCCCTTGATCACATAAGGGGTTACATGATCTCTGATTCACAGTATATGGCCTAGTGCTGAAGATGGAGCTTAGACCAGAGTCCTCATCCCCATATTTTTATTTTTTTTTCTTTCTGTGATGCTGTGAATGGGTTAACTGGAGCCAGAACAACCTATTCCTCCACATTGCCCTCTATGATGTGGATCCCTACAAGACAAATATGTTTAGTAGTAAAGCAATCGTAAAAAATGAAACAAAGTCATACTGGAAAGACAAGCTCCTTTAGATATTTTTAGAGTATTTTGTGTGCTCCGTTTTGTAAGAATGGTAATGTAATATTTATTTCACAATATGTTTAGTTCCACTAGACATGACAGCAGCCTTTGCTAGCAGTTTTACTGCTGTAACGTTTTTTCTTCCCCCAGAAAGATTCCGCTGTTCTGTTATTTTCCTCCTGCTTCATGCAAGTGCTTTGATGCAGAATATGCTTTGCTTCCTTTTAACTTAGTTGAATATGGAGCACACTTCTGAGTTGTGAATAATTCATACAAGGAATCCTTATTAAAGATTTTCTACCTGGTATCTGCAGAAGACACAGGAAATCACATCATCTATGACCTTGTGATAGAAGAACTGCTTTAAAAATTGTTGAGTTATTCTGACCATAACCTAAATGCACTGACTTTTTCCCATAAGGAACCAGGAAATGCCACCCATTTAATTTTTTTGATATGGAGGTGCAATCAATAATCTCTCTCTTTCTGTGGGAGACCCTTTATTCATGATTCCAAGCCTAGCTAAATAATAGGTAGGCCAATGATTTATTTTTAATATGAAAATCTTCTTATCTATCGAATACTTTAGCCCCACAAATGTCAAGTCATTTATTCAATTGTTAAGGTGACTGCTCATTTTCCATATTTTCAATGGAATTATTTCCACTTCAGTGCTAAAATATACTAAGCTTGAAGTAAATCAATTCCCTCCTCGTGCTAAAAATTAGCATAGCACAAACTAATCAATGCTATCAAACACTAGTGCAAAAGCTGTGACAATAACCGTATCAGTGAGGAAGTAAATTGCTTATTATGCCAAAGTGGGAAAAAAGCCTCATCAGTCACAAACCATCTGATTCACAGAAATACAGTCTGTGGGTCTATTGTTCCTAGAAGTGGGCAAGTTTGTTCCCCACGTTATTGAAAATACATCTCCTGTAATAAAGCATGGCCCCTGCGACATTCCTCTGCAGCAGCGGCTTCCCTGTGCCCCAGTGCAAACGCTCAGAAATACTGAGCCCACATGACGTGGGATACAGCAAGCTGCAGGGCCCATTCTCCGTCATGCACCAGCTCCTGTTTGGTGGAACCCCTGCTGCAGTTCAGACCAGCCGGGGAGGTGGCACTGCCGCCGGGGTTGAACCGGGGGAGCGGGACCTGGCGCTCACCTTTGTCTCCAGCTTCCCGCATGGCTAAGTACAGCTGCTCCGTACCTCTGCTTCCCCATCTGCAGACGGGGGTAAATATGTCCCTGCTGACTAGTGGTGTTGTGAGGACAATATGACTAATATCTGCAAAGCATTCAGGTGCCTGAGTGTAGGGGTATAATAGAAAACCTGTGTAATAGTTCATTAAGGCAGGGCTGCTTCCACGCCTGTCTAACAAGACTGTCAGCAAGGATGGCAATTAGTGCCAGTGACTGGACCAAGACCACCAACTCGTTTCCTCTGGGCCCCCAAGCAGCCATCTGATGATAATAATTTTGGGTCTTTACCAGGCAGGGACAGACATGAACGGATGAGCTAGAAGGGAGAGGTTCTATGTTCCATTACTAATATCCTGAGCTATCCAGTCCTACTATAAAAATTCACTTTTATTAAAAGGTTATTTCTGTCACTTGCTATAGTATCGCTATCATTCTCTAAGATAGAAGTGATGAAAGATCATTTTAAATGTTATCAATGCAATATTTAAACAGCTTTTTTTTTTTTTTTTCCCCTCAGAGAAAGTGCGTTGAAAAGACACCCCCTCCAGCATGTGTTAGGTTCTTAACCGGGCCAACCTTTTTTAATCTCACAGTTCCTTGCACATTGTAGGGAGAAGAAATAGAGCAAATCTGCAGTATACTCTGCTACATTGTACTTCTTGCAGCCTGAAGGGACACTTCTTTATTTATGCTTAATAAATTGTCACAAACAGAAGTTGCTGAAGTATGTGGATATTGATTTCCAGTAATATAGTGACATTGACATAAAATGAATGTAATTTTAGTATTAATATCTTACACTTTTAATAACACCTTTTGTCCCAGAAGGAAAACAAAATATTTGCTGGGGATCACCTTGCTCCCAGCTGTTGTGCAATGTCTTATTACGGTGTTGTGTTTGTTTCCTTCAGAAAGAGAGTCCTGGCACCTCTTAGGTATTCACAGCTAGAAGTAACTACCAAAGCCTAGATGAAGTTGTAGACTGTAGGAAGCAAATGTATATGTTACAGTTTTTAAGATCCTGCAGCTGACACCCACACACTTTAACCCAATCTTCTCAACAAATAACTCTTTCCTCCCTTTCTGCCTGCGGTAGTGATGAATGTGAGCTAGCAGGCCTTGGCTTTACGCTCTTCTGCAGACAGGACTTCCCCTAACAACAAGCATGGATTTCCATTACATTCTGATTCAGCAGAAAATTGTATCATCAGCACCACTTGTGCAGCTGAGATTATCAGAGTAGTCCAGGGGATTGAAACACACAGCTTCCATTAAAATGGATTGGAAGTTCTTCCTGGAAATGGACCTTCAACTCACTGGACCAGTTCAGTTCTCAGTGAGAGATAGAATGCACTTTGGGGAAGAAGGTGTGGTGGAGTATAAAGAAGACAACCATAAAACAGGTTGTAGGAAGTCAGGGCTTCCCTACAAGAGAAAGAACCTTACCTTTTTACAAGAATATTCCAAAACACTGCAACTTACAAAGTCACTATGTTATATAGTGTAATTACTCAATGTCTGCCTTTGCTGCATTTCATACGCTAAAGTAGGGGGGCTGTTTGCAGCCCTCCATTTATGCAAAATACAGGGATACTGATTATTTTTAAGGCTTCTGCTAAAAGCCACCACAACTGCATAAAAATAGCACTGTTTTGAAAGAATGGTTTAAACACAAACTTCCTTGGTCCAACTGCAGCTATTGCTGAGGAAAGCACATTTTTTGTGATTACAGATATTGGTAAGTAGGAGAGCAAACTCCTTGATACGTGAATGTAATTTAATATTGTGCTTTAAGATGTAGTCAAATCATCTTGGTAATGAATATCCTGATGTCTGTTTTTTTTGGATGAACTTAAACTGATGACTTTGATTGCAAAAGAATAAAATTATTCTACTGAGGAGAAATGATAGTGGCACTAAATCTAGTGTCCATTATAAAAATAAAACTCTACAGATCCTTTCAACACAAATGTCTTTGGATATGATGTGCAAAGTGCAGTAATCCCCTTAAGGCTCACTCCTGTACTACTCAAGGCCCTGGGAGGTTTGGTACCAGCTTGGTTCAAAGTGCAGTGAGAACAGATACAGGGAGGGGAAAACTCTTTATTCAGGTGTCATGAGTATGCATGCAAATACTTCTATTGTTATTCACAGTCTTGGACCACAGCAAAATTCTGCTGTTTTCAGTCATAGCCATGGATGATCAGAGTACAGATATCTAGACAATACACCCAGAGAAAATTCTTTGCAGCACAAACTTCCTGTTTTTATAAAAAAACCCACAAAACCCCACCTGCAGCAAGGTGAGCTCTGTTCAACAGGGTCCATAAAAACTTTATGTTACCTGGTGCTGTTTCCAGATGTCCCTGGTAGAACCCCAGAGTTGTCATACTGCCTTACCTCATCCAAAAATGCCAAACATCTCAACCCTGCTTGAGACCAGTGAGATGGTACCTGGTGCCTATGTTGGGGCCACCCTCATATTTGGCTTGTCTTCCATCATGGAACAGCCCACACAAATACTGGCATTCACCAGCTTTCCAGCACATCTTACAACACAAGAAGTGATGGGGTTGTGAGAAGATGAAACATAAAATGTTTGAGGGTTATAACTAAGCCATGTAAAAATCCAGTAGGTCAGTAAATTTGCTTAAAAACATGAGAAAGTCCCCATACGAGAAAATTTTATGCATTCGAGTAAAGACACACGAGAACAAGCAAAAACTCATCTCGGGTTTTTTGGACATTGTCTACACTTGCAGACGAGAAGCAGAAGAAGAATTTGATTAACCCTTCAGTTTCACGTAGACAGTTCCCATTTTCATCAGAACAATTAGCTACACAAGGGCAGTATCAGAGAGTGAAGCAGTAGCATGAATATCACGCTCCATGCCATTTTTTCTTCTGTGCACATGCAGAAGATAACCTGCTTATGGTGCCACGAGCACCATAATGCCTCTCAGAGACCCTAAACTCACTCCCCAGGATGGAGAGTGAGAACGTTTATGTGGTTATTTATGCGACAGACAAAAGTGCAGTGCAGGTAAGTATGACAGAAAGAGTTACTGAGTGAACATGTAGCTAATCAATGTGTGTGAACAGATCTGCCATACTTACTCATAAATGTGTAAATGCTGTAAGTAATGAACACACAAAATATGAACACACTCATTTGTCTACTTATGAAGAATCAATTATTTCCTTATCATTTTCTGTATTCCAGCCCATATTGCAGAGGATCATTTTGTCTTACTTCACTGGAAATATAATAAATCTTCAATACATCACCAAATCTAACAAATTAGTACAAATCTTGCAGTATTCTTTCTTTTCTAATCTAAAAAGGGCACATGCAAGACCAAACCTCCAAAGCAACCCATCACTTGCTTTTTAGTTCAAGTCCATTTAATTTTATAAATTCATTACTCCTTGCACATAAAATTACTTTCCTTGATGTTTTAAAATACAGGTTTTTTCTGATTGCACTGCATTCAGACAAATATTTCCACAGAACTCGGAGAAAAAACCCAGATCTTCTCACTGTTAAATAAGAGGTAGATTTCTGATTTAATTTATTACTAGTATGACTGAAGTACTTGTAGTGTTTCAAGTAGTATTGTACTAGATCTCAGTTTTTCCATGTGCTTAAAGAGCTTAAGCCACACAAATCTATCTCAATCTATTTTACAGAAATTAGGTCAGAAATGTATAGTAAAACCATACATAATATGAAGTTTACTTTGGCTGTTGCAGGAGAATTTTGAAAGATGGCTCTCAAAGTTCTCTAGAAAAAGGAAAAATTGTAAGAATTTGATTCAATACACTGGTATTCCCTAATGAAGTGTTGTATTTTGAACTGAAATGCTTAATAATGGAGGTCAAATACCTAGCTAAATTTATGGTCATCCCTTTGGTACCTGTACACCTATCTAAATATCTGCTCTTATAACACAGGAAAAAACCCGTTTCCTCCCTGTTGCAGAGAGTTTTCTGTTTATGATTTTGCATGCGGTATGGTTTTGAGCAGAACAACCCTGTTACAGTGCAATGAAAAAAAATGGGTTGCATGTTCTGATCTACATTGTATAGTCCTGATCTCTTCTACAGACATGAGTGAGCAGATATACCATTACTGTCTTCAACAAAATGTGATTTTTAATTTGAAGGTAACAGTTCTTGGAGAAAGGAATTTCCAGTGAAGTTTGCAGAAGGACGCCTAGCATCGAGGCTGACCTCCAAACGTTACTCATCATACTGCAAAAGTATAATCAGGAGCTTTGTGTCTGAGCCAGGAGTAAACCTTTTGATCTGTTCAGAAGTTGTATGGTTGGCATGGCTTTTGCACAGGTACACATTCTGATACCCCTTCAGATGGCTGCATGTTGCTGCATCTACATGTGGAAGTGTATTATTTCATGCTCTGAAGAGGCTGTGATTTCTGCCCTTCCACAACATTGCTTTGACGCATTAAGAAGTGTCATCTCCTCCTGCCATTGGCTACTTGTCCCCACCTCTACTGTCACAGTTTGCCCTCCCAGCTCTTGTTGCAATACAGTTCAATAAATACAAAGCAAGAAGGGAAGAATTAGAGAGGTTCAAAACAAAACAGTAAGAAGTTTAAAACAAAACAAACCAGTAAATTAGAAATGTGGGTAAAATTTACCTGAGCACAAAGTATTTATTGTTTCGTATAATTTTTTCATCATTGTCATTTACACAAATGTAATTTCTTAGAGTTTGTCTTCGTTGGGAGTTAGGTTTTTTCCTTTCGTTCCTTTTTATTCAGGGAAATTTTCTCCCATAAACTGCTAGGAAACACTAACGACTGGGTACTTAAGAAAAACAAAATAAGTGGACAAGCTTAGGGGAGGAGGGCATCTGGCTGTACTTCTCTGGGAGTTTCTCTACGAGAGGTAGACATACTATGGAAAAAAAGACAGAGCTGGGACAGCTGCTCTCTCTCTCTCTCTCTCTCTCTCTCTCTCTCTCTCTGTCTCTGTGTCTGTCTCTATCTCTCTCTCTCTCTCGGCTTCATAGGAGGATGGTCAGAGCTGCTGTTTGGGAAGGGAATTCACTGCTGCCGCCGGAGCCCAGCCCAGAGCTGTTTCCTCTGCCGTGGGGTGAGCCTCTGCTTGTGAGAGCAGCCACTGAACTGGGACCTTATCAACACCCACCTCACTAAAAGAGGGACCTATCACTATCTGCTCGGGTGCCCGGGATCCTGAGCTTGCCCCTCTCTGCCCTTCTGGGAGCCGGGCTGCTGCTGTCCGGCCCTCACTGCTCCTTCAGCGCTGCTCCGAGCTTTCTCTGCGCTGTAGCCCCACACCCCCAGCCTGCCGACACCTCCCGCTGCTCCAGCCACAGCTCCAGAGCTCCTGATACATCTCATCCACCAGCCTGGGATTTTTTCTCATTCCTGCCATTCCAGCTTGCTGCTCCCAAGAGTCCTGCAGGGGCACTGGGATCGGCTGCCCCAGGGGGTTTGTGGATCAAAGCCTCTCCTCCATCCCTCCCTGCCCCAGCCCAGCCGCCATCACTGTTTGCTCCCTCAGCCCGCACCACAGCGCCCCCTGCAGCCGCGGAGGAATCATTGCACTGCCCTGCCGGCCAGGAGCCAGCAGCGCCCCTGCTGGCTGTGCCCGGAACTGCGCCCAAGGGGAACGTGCCCGCGGCCGACAGGGCTGGGCCTGGGTTTGTGGTGCTGGGTGTTGTCAGTGCCAGAGTTGGTGTTTGTCTGCCTTGTTATACAGACTAGAAAAGAACTGGTATTCCTATTCTCATATCTTTTCCTGAAAGCCCCTTAATTTAAAAATTTAAGGGGTTTATGTTTTCCATTCCAAGGGAGGCCCCTGCCTTCCTCAGCAGACACCTGTCCTTTTCAAATCAAGACGGTCTTAAATATTGACCTTGGGATGGTTGTTGAGTTTCTTTTTGTCAAGCATCTCCTCTCTTGAAAGTTTGTGACATGCTGCAAAATAAATTCAACTGCACATGGAGGATCTACTGAATCTCCATTGTTTACTGTCTGGTTTTGCAAGGGAAACAGGCACAGGTTTTAGTTTCCCTTGATATGGCAGGTTGTAATTCACAGAAAATCAGGAGCTGATTAACAAGCTGCAAGGTGGATTGTGCACACACAGAAATGATTCCAACTATATCAGAATTAGGGTCCTTAGACACAAACTCCAGATTCATAAAGGTAAAGGCAATTATGCACCTGTTAGAGAAGCATGTCTGCCTACACAAATTATAAGCCTCTTTGCAGTTAAAAAGCCTGCCCACCTGTTTTTATGTCATATAGCTAATTTTCCTTCAAAATAAGTACAGTTATACCTTAGACTGTATATTATTTTAATCTAAATTCATATAAAATTTATTGTATATAAATTTATAATGAAAATGTCGTTCTAATAATAAGAACAATCTAAAATTTGATCTGGAGATATGTCTGCTTCTGCCCTTACATTTGTTATATCACTAGCAGTATGACTGTATGAAATTCTGTGCAGTCAGACCTTACTCTCATTGCTTGAGGAAGAATAGCACAAAACAAAAGCCACCATGGATTTCAGGCTAAACTAAGAACTAATAAGATTACACTAAAAAAATTTTCAATGGAGTCTTCAGTGCAGCTGTTTCCTGATATATGCAAGACTAAACCAGTCCTGATGTGTTGACAAACATCTCTATGTAATTAGCCACCTCATGGCAATCACAGAGGCATCTTCTTAAGCACAGACAGCATGTATAGTTTCATGCAATATCAAAGAAGCAACATTGGTCTACTGAACCCAGCTCTAGTTCTTACGTCATGGTTGTTTAAATTGTGGCACTAAGTGACCATATGCAGAATACTTCCAGCCATTCATAGCCTGTTTTCTAATAAAGCGAGAAGGAAAACAGTGAACAATTCTTCTGATAGTAATGATGAGGTCCAAGTAGCCAATTCATGAACATAAGAAAAACAAAGTTTTTAAAATGCCCCAACAAACTCTACATTAACTAGATTGCTTCAAAAGAAGTCTAACTTTAAACACCATTAAAATTCCTCTTCAAATCAAGTGTGTTAAATATACTCTCAATTAGTATCTCATTCTTTCTTTTTTCTGATGATTATGAACTGACGTTGTCCATTTGCACAAAACATCACACAAGCAGCTTGAACCGTTAGCATGCCTTCTGCACTCTATAATAATAAATGCCTGAACACAGATTTCAATGTGTTTTATCAGAAAATATGAAGAAACAGGCATTGAAATATAACATTTCAATAGTAATTTTCAGCTACAAAAACTACTCAATAAATCTGTTGTCAACACATTGCACTGGATTTTTCTCTATATATCTGCAAGTTGCTATTTACCCTGGTGTCTCAGTTTCTTCCTTCACGATCTGCCTGTCAGAATATTCAAACATTCGGAATGAGTAATTCTGAAGGACACAGAGGTTTGGGAAGCAGACCCTACCTCCCTTCAATCAGTTGTCATGCTCTCTTCAGGCTGAGATTGTCATCATTGCTACAGCCTTAACTCGGCTTGACAGTAGCTGCATTTGTGCGTGTTGGTCTTCATCTTTCCTGGTTAAAGCCTTGGACCTGAGTCTCTGCTCATTTTGATTCAATATTCATAAGGGACAGTAAACTTGCTAACAAAGTTTGGCTTCGCCATTATTTGGAGTAGCAGACAAAGACCAAGATGCCACTAAAGACGGTCTCAAGTTGATAGGAAGACAGCGAATTTTTTCAAGACCCTAGATTTTGCACCATTCCTCTTAACAGTGCTGAATTTCATGCCAATGAATGTTAAAATATAATGTTAAAATATTCTCTTTGTGCGCACTATAATTCGAAGCAGATTATTTCACATATTTAATGGGTCATAGAAAACTTTTTTGTGTTTTCTTTTTTTCTTCTTGCCATAAGGATGTGGCAAAGTCCATTTTCCTGTCTGGTTTGAGGAACAGAAGTTCTTTACTTGCTCAACCTGTTCATTTCCATTCAGTAATGCTGCTGTCAACTGTCATCCACAGTGTCTGAGCCCACACTGGCTTCAGCCACTTGCATTGCTACTAGAAACCACAGACTCAGCAATAAGGATGTCATCAGTGTACTTGAGATTACAACATCTCCTTCTGCCAATGTTAATACCACTATGGCAACCATCAACAGCAATACACATTATTATTTCACTATACATATTGAACAGATGTGACAGCCTTGTCAAACTCCTTTCCTGGTGTCCAACTACTCCGTTATACCTTCTGCTGCTTTGACTACCCTTCTCTGGCCATGAAAAGAGACAGCACAAGTTGACCATGTGTGTAGTAAAGCACTTTGCAACGTCCAGAGCTGGCCCATATTTCTGTATAACAAACCGAGATTTTTAAATACAGTTACTGTTAAATACTGCTAAAATGTATCTGCAGTAGAGTTACCACCTCCATTTTATATTTAGTAACAAATTTGTGATTAAAATCAATGCAGATTATGCAGATTTTCACCAGCTTCAACAAGGTCAGGATGTAGCCCAACAACCATAGAGCTCCTATTAAAGTCAATAGCTGGCTGAATCTACTTTCCTGAGATGAGCAGCTTCCTTGAAAGACAAAGAAACAGAAATATTGTGTCACAGTTCTTGTCCAACCCTTTATGTACATTCACCTTATTAATCTTTCTGCTTAATTTTAAATGTCCCAAGAATGCTCTTGCAGTTTAGTTACAAGAAACTAAGTTCACACAGACAGTAATATTAGATGTTACTTGTTGTTCTCTTTAAGAAGGTTTTGCAGTATCTCACCTGGAGAAGACAGCTGGGGGACCTTAAATTAGAAGAGGGAGTTAACTTATCCCAAGACTAGGTCAGCAGGAGAATGAGAAATAGGCAAGAACAACCTAATCCAATTTTCCATCCATTTTCCTGCTCAACCACACACCATTCAAAAAACCCAAAAGGTTATTCAACGTCTAATTTTGTAGGCATTAGCCTTTAAATCACAGCAAAGCAACTCAAGAAACCTGGGGAACGACCTGCTGAGTTCTGCTTCACCTCCACAGGCATAGGTTTTCTCTCTGAGGGCTTCAGAAGAAGCAACACAACGGCTATGTAGTAGCACGGCTTTCTATGGCAGAATGTACTGTGTGTCAGAAAAAGGAGTCTCACAGTGTTCTAGGTGTGATTATCCTGAAGAAACCAGTGTTTCAGACAGCAGCTCTGATTTCTGTTTTTTCTTCCTTCTGAGTTTACATCCGTGGCATTTGGAATTGTCAATGGTAAAAGGAGAGATGTGTAAAGCTGGGCAGACTTGGTGGAGCAGGATGTTCCACAGGTAAGGGAAGGTGAGAGCTGAATCCAAGGACTAGATATAGATGTTCTATCATGAGCCAAGTGTTGCTGAAGCTAATATAAGTGTTTTATGTGGAAGAAGAGGCAGGCAGACTCTATACCCTCCATTGTTAAATCAATAAAGTTGTGGTGTGCTGCCGAAATCCAGCTGCACATTTCCTTTTTTTTACCTTTAGGTCTAATCAATATAGAAAAGGTGAAGAGGAAAAGAACAAACAGTAATGTGAGGCAGCTTTAGTTCTCATTAATGACATTCTCTGCAATCTGGGTAACATGAGATCATTAGAAGAAAATTCTGGAGATATTTGCTGGCAAGGATTAAAAGGATTCAACCTTTATGTCTCCTCAACTCCATCCATAAAAGTGATGACAAAGACTTTAGGTTTGTACAAAAAAAGTTATCTTTGTGTTATTGGCATAATTTCTGTAAGTATGTGTTATGCAAAAGTTTGAACTCTCCAAGGAATCATTTACTGAATGTAGAGATGTGTGATAGTCATCACATGGTGGTACACAATACAAAAAAAACCCCAAACCCAAAAACCTAGAGCATAAGAGTACAATGCAATGTTTGAGCAGTCATCTTCTACCATCAGCTGGATGCTGCTAGAAAAGAAGTGGGATGGGTTTACTATTTTTTAAAGGATAGTAAATTTTTAGTTTTAGATAGTTTTATTTCTTTGGCTTGCATTTTTAAAGTGACTCCTAAATACTTCACAGAGCCACAGACTGTACATTGCTTAATCTTAAATGCATCCAGAAGGACACATAAATAGATATAAAATGCCAGTGAAGGAATAACATAAAAACATTCCATCCTAAATAAAAAAAAATATGCAAAGTCATTTATCTTTGAAGAAAAAAAAAATCTTATACTGCTCAAGACATGATAAAGACAAGGACTTTGAAAATATGTGACAATCTGAACTTGGACAAAAATATCTAAACCTGCTACTTCAGTTGTAACTTTGCGTAGCTGTAGACAAAGCAGGTGTGATCAGGTTAATTTCTGCCTTTGGACAATTCCTCGGCATAGTGCAATACAATAGATCATAAGACTTTTTATTCTTCCAATATGTCCCAACTCTTCCAGCAGAGAGAAATAACAACATGTTCCATGCTGGCCCCCCTTGCTCTCACAGTGCTTCATAAATTATTCACACCTCGAAAACGTATCTGGCCTGTGAGTATTTAGCACTCATTTCAGCCCAGCTCATTTAAGTGTGTTGTAAATCCGTCTTGCTCAACACTTATGTGACCAGGTGTAACCCCTGAGAGCATATCTAAAAAACCTAAGGTCCTGGTTTAGCTCTAAGCTAGTTTCTTTGAGCACCTCTCACACCCTTAGAAGTGATACAAAAGGTTTTCTCACTGTCATGCTCGTTGAGGAAGGGCCCCCTGAATGGTTAGGGCAGTTGGCTGGGGACCACATAAAGAAATTCTTTTAATGTCTAACATGTTCATAAGGTGCCAGATGAAGAAAGCTCCCTCTGTAGGTGACAGGCACAACTTTTCTAGGACAAAGGTTGCTGTCGGTTCTGCTCCTCAAGACTTTGGCATAACAGAAACTAAACCACCTAACGGTTGTCATGAAATAATTAGGTACCTCATGAGAATAAAAGTTCATCTCTATGCAACTTCTAAGGTAATTTAGATGCTACTTGGTTGAACCTAGTAAAGATCCAGGTTTTGTGGATCTCTAAGGCTAGTATTTTAGTTTCAAAATATTCGTTCAGAGTCTTTCAGTTTTTTTCTGTTCTTGATAGTTAATACTATGTTCCCCCTCCACAAAAGATATTAAATTAAAGAAAAAGTACAACACCTTATTCTCTAGACAAGAGGAAGTTTACACTATTTAACAAGCTTAGGGAATAAAGTCATTGTTGATTTTAATGAAAGGAAAACTCCCAATTGCTTTCAGTACTGGACAGGATTTCACTTTCTAAAAAAATGAGTTTCTGTTACCTCAGGGGTAGTACTGATTAGAAGGAGTTATATAGGGTATATATCACCTTCAGGTTTTCACTGCTATGCCTTTTTCTTACCTTCCCTCTGAAATTTGTTTTTCCCAAATCCTTTTTCTCCCTTTCTCCCCCTCTCTCCTCTACCCCCTTGCCCCCCAGCTTTTCTTTGGATTTCTTCCACTTTCCCTCCTACTCCTTTCACAGCATCCCTAATGCAGCCTGCAAACCCATAAAATTAACACTCCAATTACATTTTCGAGCTCTCAACATTTGAATGGATTAAGATAGAGGTGAGCTAATAAGTAAACTCTTTTGCAGATCTGGTATAAAATGGTGGCATCAGGACCAGTGGGACAATTTCCCCAAGAACAGGGTATTCAGGAAATCATAAAACTTAGTTTTGGCTTATGCTATCTTTTTATTTTTCCTCTCTGTAATGAAATATGAGAGGAACTTCCTTAATTTTCACATCAGTGTTTGCAGCTCAGGACTCCATTAATGCACCCCTCTCCCTGCTGCTGTTCTCTGCCCTAGTTTGCAGTCAGTTCATTCTGCACTGATGTATATTTCATTGCCCAAGGCTTAATTTTGATTTATTGTCCATCCATAAATTAGAAAAATATGCTCTGGAATTCCATCCCGCTGAAAAGCTGTGCCTGATGTCAGGGGACTGGGTGATATTTAAGATGTCAGAAATACATATTGGATTAGTGTGCTTTGTTTCCCCACAACAGCAGGTGTTTAATCATAGCTGATGGCTGAAGTTAAATGCATTAGGACAGGATCAGCCAAGAAGATGGAGTTTTTCTAAACCATACAAACTCCAGATAAATAACTCAAAACTAATTGTGTGTCCACATCTTAGATACAATTTTATTTACTTTAATACATTAAACAATGAAAATAGACCCTGGCACTTAACTCCTCATTTAAGATCTGTACAAATCTTTGATGCTAATAAGTGACTGGCTTTTGCAGGATATATATGCTCACTTCTTGGCCCTTCAATGGTTTTAGATATTTTCTACAGTGAAGATAACTAGGAAAGAAATACAAGGGAGTAAAGCAGTTACAGAGATGGTACACTGTTATTTGAGGCTGGGGGGTTATTCCCATACAAAATTCAGGACATGAATTTTTAAAAAATCACTTAACATACACAAGACCCTAAACAGCACAGACCACATTCTGCATCCAAGAGTTCTCTTGAATTTTCTCCCTCTGCTGCTGATGGGTTTTTTTTGTTTGTTTGTTGCAGTTTAAGCTTGCTGCTCTGTTTATGTTAATGAGAAGTCTCTGTGTATAGAAAAATGATCAGGCCTGGTCTTGAGCAATTTAGCTGGAGGCCGAAGAGAAGACGCTTAGGAGAGCAAACATTTTCAAGGTCAACCGGTGAACTGTAACAAGCCAGTGAGATTCATGGCGAGAATTGTATATTTTGACACAACAGCGATTTGATTAAAAGAGAAAGTAATGGGTTTAAACAGTCGCTATGAGGATGTAGCCAGACTTTGTTAGCTTTTCGCAAATTACTTAACAGAGCAGTGATGGAACTGGAAATAGGGCTGTTTTGTGCATGGCAAAGAAAGGAGGGTTATGTTTGAAGCAGGGATAATAAGGGATGCTAATCTTTGGTGCTCAGCGCATTTCGCTTTGTTGGCATTGCAACAATTTCTTGGAAGTTTAAAACATTATCAGTATTGCAGGCAGTTACAATAAAGTTTTCTAATAATCGAAAGGCAGCTGCTGTTACTGCATTTAAAAAGCCACAGCCTTTCATGAATAGATAATACTCTGCACATACAAGACCCTTCTCACAGAGGTTTTAGATCACTGCAAAAGCCAGGCCATGGAAGAGCCACTGTTCATATGCTGCAGAGAGAAAGTGAGGCAGAGAGGCTCTGATTTACACAAAATGAGTGAGTCAAAGGAAAATGTATGATACAGGGCTTCATTACCCAGTCTTTAGATCCAGGGCCTGATTGTACATGGTATTTGTTAGCTTGTAATCTAATAGTGGGTACTCCAAAATAACACTAGGCTCATCTTTCCAACCTTTGTTTTATCTGTATCCCAGCTAAAGAGGGGATGCTAATATACAAAAAAAGACACACTTTTTTTTTTTTTTTTTTTTTTTTTACTGGCATAGTGATTCTTTTGCCTTCCTGATTTAAAATTATTTTAATCAGGATTTTGAAACCATGGTACAAATTCAACCCTTACCATAAAGTGAACTCCAGTTTACATGTGTCCCATGTGAGACATTTTCTGCAGGTAAATTCCACATTGCCTCAAGACTTACTAGTGTCTGAACCTTATGCAGAAGGGTAAAATTTAATGTTTATAAACAGCATTGTGAGAATTTCACAGGCTGGATGTTTTAAAATTATATTTACTTGAGTGTCTCTCCACTGAAACTCATACTCCAGGAAAAAATGGTCCTTTTCCTTCTCCTGTTACACCCCCATTTAACGTTGTTCACTTAGCTTCTTTGCATACAGAGGTTGTGTTACTGAGGGCACGTCTGCTTTAAAAAATTCCCCAATGAGTAAACAAAAATTCCTGTTAATGATGAAAGATCAGCGCCTTGTAATGGCAGAGCAGGAGCAGGTGCTGGAATCTTCCCAGGCATACAGGCTGGAAGATAAGACCATGCTAGTAAGGTATCAGAGATGATTGAATGTGACCATAAACACCAGAAACATAATTTCTGTCGGTGCAGGTTGTATTTCACAAATAATCTGTTTAGAAAAAGTTATTGTGCTTTCTTAATCATCATTTCTTAAGCTCCGAGTATTCTGGGTATTATTATCAAGCCGTGAGGTGAATCTTCATGTTTGAATTAAGCCCACCTCAGTCCACACTGCCATCAGAAAGCGGTAGCCGTGTCTTATTCATTACTTTGTGTCTATGCTCTCCAGAGTGGGACCACACCAAGACTGAAACCAGTTCTCTAACCTGAAATTGAAATTCAATGTTTTTTGTGGTCAGCTGGGTCAGTGAGTCAATTCAGCTCACCACACAAAAAAGCCACAATCACTTCGAGTTACCTTCAGGAAGTGGAGGGAACATGTCAGTGGGTGTTAGGTGGGGGAGGGCAAAATGGACCATGCTGACCACTGACCAACTTTTCTAAAATCACCTTTGAGTTAGGCTCTGGTGCTTCAGCACAGCTTCAACATCTGTTCTCTTTAGTCTTAAGGCATAAGAAGATAATGATGAAAACCTGCTAAATACTAAAGTGGGTGAGAATCATCAAGTGATTTGGCTTCAGTTTGCTTTGAAACTGTTTGTTTAGAATTAGTATGATATTATAGCTGCTGTCAGCCGACAGAATTTGCTAATAAATCCCCTCTATACTAAGGCCAAATGAGGTTCAACTCATACTCCTTGGAAGGATTCTGCGGACAGTGAAGATAGTTTTTTATTTTGAGGAAAATAAAAATACTGAATTCTCAATTCTGTGTCATTTATTCAGAAAAATATTCCACTGATTCCTCCCAATAAATAAGAGCTGGAGAATATAGCCCTAATTCAGATTTCCTAGGAGTATTAGATAATGTAATTCACAAATTAATGCTAAATTAATTTTTATTTTAAGGAGTGGTAATTCTGATTTGAGACTGGAAGGCAAAATCTAATGGGCTAACATGTTTAAATATGCATAAATAATAAATAACAGCTTGTCTTTAGCATAAAAATAATACAATACGGAATCTACATACTTCAAATAAGTACTTAGTTTAAATGGAAAAATACTAACAATGATAAAACTCAATACCAATAAGAAGTGTCCATGAAAGTTTCCAGATTATTCCTCTATGCAGAAACAAATACATCTGTCTTCACTTGATCTCCAGATGCAATGTTTGCAATTCAAAGCCAATTGAGATGATCTTCCAGTTATCACATCCTTTGATCTCTACAAAACCATAATGTGCTACCCTTAGTATATGTAGTGGGTTCCTTCAATTTTCACTAGTCTTAGAAAATATTTTCCAGGGGAAGGTTTTGGATTGAGCAGAATATTTATCAAGAATCACAATTTCTCAGCTCTTCAATGGATTCCTTGTGTGACCTTGAATAAGTCAACAAACTTCCAATTCCATTGCAGAACAAAAGATATCCTATTTACCTCCCAGGGGCCTTGTGCATCTTAATCAATCAATATTTTTCATGACATTTTGAGATCCACAGATAATTAGAGATTCTACAACAATAAAACATAAATACTGTACACATCTTGGAGCTTTTTTTTCCTCCACAGTGTCCTTTGACTCCACGGGAACTAATGAATATCTGCACACCTTTCTAGTGTACACTGAAAGGAAATAACTTGCTAAAAAGAACCCAAACCCAAACAAGACAACCAAATATTTCTTCTGTTTCATTATCCAAGATGTCCTATGAAGGAAAATAGAAATTCTGATGAGCTCTGACCTCTATCTTTTCCTGGAGAATCACATCACCACAGGAAAATGACCTATCATTTTGAAAAGGAAGCACAGAAAGTTGGATTGTGCTGGAAGTCTAACGCAAAACTTGAAGATAATTGGAATCTTAGAAAAACTGTCAATTAAAATCCAAAGCTCAGTAGCATCATAGGACATTTCTTTGGAGGCAATACACAGGGAGGGTCCCACATTATTTGTGTGGTAGACACTAGGTGTTTCAGTGAGATCTGTAATTAAATGATAAATGATATTGTAGTCTGCTATGTTTCCACTTGCTCTAGTAATAAATCACTGGGACATTGAAATGTCCTAGGTTTTGCTACCAGGCCTGCTTCTCCTGAGGCAGAACTTTGAACTATGAATTTTCTCCTCTGCAAGAGATACTTTACACTTCATAAGGAAGAAATAAGGGCAAAGTTTCACACGAAATCTTCTCCAGGCTCTATATGTTCTTTAGAGTTGTGGTTACACACTTTGTACTCTGGGGTCAGCAAAGGACAGAAATCTGGGACAGTTCACAGAGAAAACATCCAAGGTATTTCTGATGAGTCACATATTACATCGTATCATAGTGCCACACTGTCTTGGGTTATGGAACCAAAAATGTGTATTTTATTTCATCTGTTGAAAGCAGCTGGGGAGATGTTTTTCTTTATCTCTTGTAACTCTGGGGGGAGGGAGGGGGGTGGATGGCTTCTGATAATGGGCCAGCTGTTCAAACCAGGTGGGGCATTGTTTGTTATCTCTTTCACCACCCATCCTCCCTCCAGGGGGATATTTTCTGCTAATGGGCCATGAAGGCTCACCAAGGACAGGACACATTCCATCATCCCATTGTGAGATGCTCCACCCAGTGTGGGGAGCCAACCATTCCTACCTGGATAAAAACTGAGACACAGGAGCACCAGGGATCTGGTTCCACTGGATTCCTGGAGGAAGACTGGACCCTTCTCACCATCACTGGACCCTTCTCACCATCACTGGACCCTTCTCACCATCACTGGACCCTTTTCTCTCAGGATCATCTCTGCTCCAACAGAACCACATCTGCCACTCCAGGAGGACTTACTGTGGGCTGACCAACAGGGTGTCAGGTTGTAGCTCTGACTCTGTCAGGGTTTCTAGGATTGTTGTTTGTTTGCTTGTACGTTGTTGTTTTGGTTTTTTTGTACTATGACATTTGCATTTTTTTTAATATTCCTAGTAAAGCCCTGTTATTCCTATTCCCATATCTTTGCCTGAAAACCCTTAATTGCAAAATCATAATAATTTGGAGGGGGTGAGGGGGTTTACATTCTCCATTCCAAGGGAAACTCCAGCTTTCCCTGGCAGATACCTGTCTTTCCAAACCAAGACACACATTTAAAGACATCTGAAAATACACATGAGAAATAAAACCATTATTAAGAGTGTTAGCTTTCTGGAGTCCTGTCCATCTAGAGACTACAGGAATAATCTTTATTTCCACAATAAAAATAATCTGGATGCCATGTGGGCTGAGATGATGAAAGTCAAACTTTTGTTCTAGCTCTAAGCAAAACCATCTTCTTCATCGTCAGCTGGGCAATCTTTCTATCTGGAATAACTGAATTTGCTAACAATAATGCCGATAATAAAATCATACCTATTATTTCAGTCTGAAGAGAAACAAATGATTGCAGATAATGAAAAGTAAGATACATATTTTTTCTCTATTCATTTGAAAACTGAAGTAATATTTGCAGCTGTTGAATTACAAAAGGAAGGTGATCACTTCCTGGATATGCTTCTAAATCACATTTGCAATCTTCTGCATGTTTAGTAACTAATTAATCTTCCATACTTCCTAGTGGCACAAACAGTCCTTTAACTTTTATTTTAAGCTGCTCATGATGATACACATATGATAACACTAAGATAAGGCAATCCATGATTATGCATGCTGTCTATTCCAAAAAGTGAGTAGGTAAAAGACACTCCCCTTACAAAAGTCAGTTAGGGTAATCAGATGTCAATGGGTAATCAATTTATTAATTAAAAAAAAAAAAAAAAAAGTAAGCAAACCCCAAAATTTAATTTTTTAAAATTTGATTTATTTAACATTCTAATTACCAATCTACAATCAGGATAATTTTCCTGGCCCCATAGTTTTTAAAGTGGGGCCTGTCTTCTATCAAAATTCTTTTGGCAACAGGCACAGACCACAACCACCACTGCAGCAGGTTAGTTATTTTTTAAATTATGCCTACAGCAAAATGGATTTGGCTTGAGAGATGTGAATCTTCCAAGATTTCACTTGAAATCAGATTGAATTTAATTACTTTGAGACTTTTGTCACAACCCCAAAAATCATACTAAATTTTTGGATGTCCTGAACACATAACTTGAGACAAAAATGTGGTTTTGTAAAAACTCATAGCATTTAGTTTGGATAAAAATCAAGCAAAGCTTTCAAGGCTGGGAGGTGATTTTGTCAGTCTGAAATTTTAAAAAATCTGTTGTGTTACAACTGAATTTTATTTTGACATTATTATTATTATTCTCTAGGAAAGGGATTTAAATCATCTGAGAAAATGGAAATCCTTGCAAACAGAAATGGATACTAAATTAAAAATGTAATTCTTCATGCACCTCTGGTTTAACCTGACAGAGCATAACAATTTCAAAGGAGTATTTATAGTTATTTAACTAAAGATTGCAGAGAAAACACTGTTCTCCCCTACTCATTGTCTCTTACCACAGCTCGAACTAGTGAGAGCCCTAATTATTTCCTCCACCCACGACACAAAATTATGCTTCATAGCTTAAATTTAAGAGAGACAAATAGGATTTCTTTCAGGGTTAGGCAGCCCTATAGTATGTTGGGAATGGAGAAGTCAGTGAGGAGCACAAAGTAGTCTACAGAGTGAGTAGCACCTTCCTGCTTCCTGGTGATCATCATAAAATCATAGAATGATAGAATAGTTTGGGCTGGAAGAGATCTTAAAGACCACCTAGTTCCAACTCCTCCATCACTGGCAGGAGCATCTCCCACTGGACCAGGATGCTCCAAAGCCCCATCCAACCTGGCCTTGACCACTGCCAGGAATGGAGCATCCACATCTGCTCTTGTTGTCTCACCACCCTCACAGGAAAGAACTTCTTCCATGTATCTGGCCCTAAATTTCCCCCTTCTCAGTTTGAATCCATTACTCTGTAGCCCTGGTTCGTGCCTGTGATGTTTTAGTTTCTCTGAAACTCTTTCCCAGAGAGTTTTCTGTCAACAAGAAACATGTTTTCCTAACTGTAACCTTTGTTTACATTCCTTTCCCTAGGAGGGACTTCTTCTTGATGTCCCTCTGACTTAACCAATATGATTGAAAAAGTTTGTCTTTTGCCCACCCATTTCTCTATAAAATAGCATAAAAAGGAAGAAATTCCCAGAAATAAACGGTGTCACTGTCAGCCTTCTGAAGTTGGAGTCTGTGTTGTTGTAATCTCTAACAGTGTCATTACTCCTTGCCCTATCACTACAGCTGCTGCTGAAGAGTCCCTCTCCAGTTTCCTTGTAGTCTCACTTAATTGAATTTATTGAAGTCAGAACGTCTGTGTTGCACAAAAATAAATCTACAGCCCTTTCACATCTGCTTCAACATGTTGGATTCATCTATTTGTGCTTAGTGTATGGAGTTAATCAAAGGTCCATGATGCACTTCTGTCTTCATAGCCGCTCTTTCAATTTTCACAGTTCCACCTCAAGCCCACGTTTTGAAGACCCTCATGTACTGGTGAGGACAAAGAGAGTGACCATATACATAGACTGGCTTCCAAACACAGCAGTTTCGTCTTGGAAAAGAGACAAGCAAGCGAGGAGATAGTGGAGGCAACTAAAATCAAGCTGATGAACAGATGAATAAATGAGAACAGAATAACAAACAGAGTAAGACAGAGCAGTCAGTAGGTTTAAAACAAAGTATCTTTTCACAGAACATGAACATAACCTGAAAACATAACCTGCTGAGGAAAGCCCAAGTATATATGTATTTAATTAGATGCATTTGTGGCAGGTAGAGCTACCAAAAGTGAATAAATACATGGTTCCAACATGCCTTAAATTTCCTAAATTTCATTGTGAAAGGGAAGTGGGATCACAATTGCTCACATTTATACTTTACAGAAGTAGGTTTGGAAAGCAAACTACACCAGACAGGTCTTTCACAGAGTTCTTCTCATGTGTTTTACCTTAGCTAATGTAGTTTGGTGTGTAAACTGAAAAATCCCTAATCTGAAAAGTTTACAATATCTGACCAAATCAATTATGAGAGTTGAGAGGCTTTTGCAAAATGGCAAGCCCTACAAATTTTCTTTCACAAGACTATGCTCTAATACTCTTCACCAGAGTGGGGAAGCAAATAGGAGCTGAGACATACCATTTAGGAGTGTTCCACTCGTGATCTTCACACTACAGGTGATCACTTTGCTGCTGGATCTTACAGACAAAGTTAAGGAACAGGGAAGGTAAAATAAATCTGACCTGCACACTAGGGCTTGTTTAAGGGCTCTTCTCCCTGTAGGCCCTTCTGGATCTGCTATAAACCTGATTTGCTGCCTATGAATGTTGTCCTCCTGCCATTAATCTCAGGAGAAGCTCTGATGTCATCCATACCTGCTGTGCTCTGCTGATGTTGTGGGAACAGTGAAGAATTCCACGGCATGATAGTCTGGCCTTGGGTGTTTTTTCAATGCTGCAACCAACCTTGCAGTATCAACCCACTTTATGGGTCTTCACAGGGAAGAAATAAACAGTTGTTCAGAAAGATATCTGCAGAACTCTGATAAGACGAGAGGCCTGAAAATTTTCTATGAGCAGTCCTTTTCATGGCAAGATACTCTACTACTGCTTAATGCTCTCCTTCCCCTTTCTTATTAATTCTCACCCCAGCTAGGTACATCCAGAAGGTGGGAATGAACACGACTCAGTCATGTGCCTTTTTCCCAAACTGGACCCTGTGCCCCTCTCTGGTGGTGCCAAAAATCTGAAGAAAAAGATAACATGTCCATGATCCCTGCAAGTCAGGGGGATCATAACACGGCATGGGACCACAGGGTCTTTGGCTCTGGCTGCTGCTTTCTCCATATTTATGTTTTTTATCATTACTCAGTTCAGCCACACAAGGCAAATTGTGTTTAATAAATTAGCCTAATGGATTCAGCAAGTGGTTTGTGAGCAGGGTGCTTCCTCCAGTTAAGGAAAACATTTATATTCCCTCTCTCTTTGCTTTTCATGACAAAGAGGGTAAGCAGAGGGCAGGGTGCCGTGGGGAGCCGGGGGGGGAGCAAGCCAGCCTGTCATCCGTGGGGCTGGGGACATCACCAGGGCCGGCCCCAGAAGGTTTGCAGGGAGCCTGGGGCGCCGGTGCCCTTTGTCTGGTCGGCAGTGGCCAGGCAGCCCCGGGGCTGAGGTACCTACCACAGCCTCCCTGGCAGGCAGCTCCCTCCCCTTCCCTGTGCTGCGCATTAAACTCTTCCAAAGGGGCCTCTTTAACGGCTCCCCATGAAATAATAATTCATTATGTCACTAGGAGGGAAGAAAGGGAGTGTAAGTGTCTTGATGGGATTAGCGTAAACCCCCGCAGAGATGATTTAGGAGCCGTGATAATTCATTTAATAGGGGCCTGGGGTAAATTGCTAGACAGGGAAATGTAACTGAACCAGCTTAGAAAGGGCGCATTACAGGTCTGTATATGATAACTGGCTTCATTAGCAATATTTAAGAGATTTCATTTAAGAATGAGTCATAAAATGCAGAACTATTTCATCCACCTGGTTTGGTGGCCTTTAGCTTTACTCCGTCTGAATATTAAATTGGAAATGGCGCTACAGCAACACATTTTGGAAACTGTTCTTTTGGCTGTTATTTGTATGGTTGGTTTAGCTTCTCATTTGTTAACCTTTTAAAATGAGTATCATTGAAGCGGCTAGCAGTGTACCCAGAACTCAGGGAGATGAGGAGGCTACAGTGGCTGAGAAAAGGCTGCTGCAAAAACTTAGCAAAAACTCCAGGTTCCCACCACTGTACACACACAGAAAAGTGTCAGCAAACAGCAAATGCTTTCCATGGAGCTCAGTAAGCTAGCTCCTTTCCCACGGAATACCTCTGATTTTACAACAGCCTGGAGGGGTGGAACAGCAAGCATGCATACAGACACAATCAGATGGACTTTGGGAAGCCTACCATCCTGTGCCACGGAGCTGAAGTTTGCCTCAGATACTATTATTAGTAAATGCTGGGTGTGTGTTTGGAAAAGGAAAGATAAACACGATAGTTTTCTTCCACTCACCAACATTTTAAAATTGGCAATCCTGAAAACACTCTGATTTTTTTAAAAAACATAGTCCAAATACATTTTAAGTGTAGCCTACATAAATGACTAGAGATTCCCATTCTGTATATGGGTAAATATTAAATGGGTAATATTTAAGGGGTAATTACTCATGGGTAAAAATTAAAATTTATTAGATGGGGTTAGAGAATATAAAGAACTTAATTCTGTGTAGCCTTGCAACTTCATTAACTCCTCTGGGACTGAGAGATGTAAACAATGGGAGAACTTGACCTGGCACTTACATGGTTTGGATGCGTGTGAGGTGATGTCCATTACTCACACAAAAGGAATTGTTCATGATTAAAACTAGTGCAAAGTGTTTTATTAAATACAGGGGTCCTGTGCTTGCCAAGTAAGGTTTCAGTAATATTTGTCACCAGTACTTATGATTTTAATCCTTTGGCCCATTAGATGCATTTTAGGAGTCCTAATGCATTTCGAGATTTGAGAGATTAACAAAAAATGAGTCATAAGCCTGCAAACTTTTTCAGTGCTCCCTTTTTATTTATCACTATTGATTTTTTTTTAATCACAGAAAACAAAGGAAATGCCTTTATAAAGAAGCACCATCAAATAAATTATTAAAATAATTTTGTCATAAATATCCGTGCTACTTATTCTTCTGCTGAAATATCAAAATGAAATAGTGATATTTTAACCACTACATAGGATCAGATTAAGATTTCATGATCATATTTTATCTGGGGATGTTGCCAACTGAAGGGTATTGTAATTCACTGTGCAAGCTACTACCACAGAAAACAAATAACTGAATTCTTTTTAACCCTTAAACAAAGTGTGGATGTATTAATAAACTCTTCTGATAGAAAAGGCAAGTAATTATACACAAAACAATGCTGTAAGAAATATGGGGTTGTAAAAGATGAACTGGATTTTCTTTGGGTATTAAAATTTAGCAAAACCTCTTGTTCTGTCTACCACAGAAATCCCAGTGATATTAGCACCCTTTTTTTAATCCAGCTTCAAAATCCCACAATAAAGAGGTTGCACTTGATGTACTATTGTAAACCATTTCGAAATATAGCAAGCACTATCTTTATCAAAGGTAGCTAAAGATATTAATAACCATGACTGTCAAACGTAGGAATAAGACAAGTGTTTTAATAAATCTTCACTAATACTCCATACAAATATAAAAGAATGACTAGCTTTCTCTCCTTTCCTTTCCCTAGTGACCACTGCCCGTTATGACTTTGAATGATTCCCTCTAATGGAAGACAGCCAATACTGTCCATTATTCCAGATGGTCAGCTCGGCTGCAAAGTTCTGCTAATGCTTCTCAGCATTCAGACATAATTCACCAGGGTCTTTTTGGTGTGGGTTTTTTTTTTATTTTTGGTTTGTTTGGTTGGTTTTTTGTTTTGTTTTATCTGGTTTTTTTTTTGTTTTGTGTGGGTTTTTTTTGGTTTTGTGTGGGCTTTTTGTTTGTTTAGTTTTTGTTTTTGGTTTGTTTTTTTTCTGCTTTACATGTATATCCAGTCCAAAATCAGCCATCTAATAGCTGGCAGAAAAATATCTGGGCTATCTTGCTGATTAGTTACAAAATCCATTTTGGTATTCATGCTAGAAAGTGAACAGTGGATTCCTGGTCAGTTCATATTAAAAGAAATTCAAAACAGGCCAACAGCTCTGTAATAGCCAGTAGAGTAATACATTAATCACTTGATTCTCCACAGCTAAGAGGTGACAGGTAAAAATATAAGCAGATTTTGTGGGCACATTCTCAACTGGGCTGTACCTACAAAATAACCCTGCTTGTTACCACAATCTGCACTGAACACAGTGCAGGATTTGGTCCAGTATCTTCCATGTAGCAGATGTTGCTTTTTCATGTATTGGGGATATTTGACATGCTCTGTCCTGATTTCTGTAAAAGCAATACAAATCATGCAAATATTTCATGCTCTAATCAGCAGAAAGTAGATAAGTACTGGCCTGTGCATGCAATTTACCAAAGCTCAACTAATTTTTCAGTTAGTAGATAATGGCTGGATATTATAAAGTAATGCTCATCACTTCACACAAGCAGCATTTGCTTAGTGCTGTTCTCTCTTAATACAAAGAGGCATTAGCAGACACTTGTAAATTTTCCTATGTACAGCTTACATAAAAACTAATGACAACAACAACAAATGACAACTGCTCCCATTTAAAGGCACTGCACCTAGAATAAATATTCTAGGTGTCCTTGGGGACAAATATTTCAAGTGCCTAGATATCTTTCTGGTACGCCTTCTAGCATTCTTCTCCTCTGAAAAATCACGCTACAAAAAGTGGGCTTACACATTACTTACATGATGTTCTGTAACAGGAAGCTTACAGTGCTGCATTTCTGGCCTGAAAATTAAAATTATTTTATTAATTTTACAAGTAACTTTATTAAAAATGGACTGGTAGTTTTGACACCAAATTATTCCAGGTTTCTATCTTTGCACAGGAATACAAATTGGGCTGATAACTGTGCATTTCATTGCAACAATAACCACTATTTAATAAATATATTTTATTCCAGAAAATAAGACACTTCTAAATATTCAAGGAACATTCAGCTAGAAGGCACTAGTATTTTTTTTTTTTTTAATAGAATTGTTTTCAAGAGAAAACTAGCTATACATTTGATCTGCTGACTTTTTCAGAAATTAGTATCCCTAAAGAACTGTTGGTACTCTGGATAAAATGAAGTTTAACTTGTGTTTGAAACACACATTACAAATAGATGTATAGATGAACGAGATATTGAGAAAAGGAAGAGTACAGATTATGAATATTAAGATTTATATTAATCTATAAGCCTATTAAAGTACAGTAAAACCTGTCCTTCAGACCACCTTTTTAAAGATATCACCTCCCTGATGGGACCACTAAATTTCGGGCCAAATTATTTTCCCATAAAGAACAATGAAAAGAAAATGATTATATTAAGACTACTTCTACTATGGTTTCTTTTCATTGTTCCGCCAAAAATGATTCCAAACAGTAAAATAACATTGATTTTGACCTTGTTAATGAACCTGAAGAACTTCAAGGCATACTTGACCATAGATTTCCCTTTAAACAGGAAAAAACTGACATGTAGTCATCATAATTTCATCAACCTTGGCAGAAGAGATGTAATTTTACTTATATTTTGGATAACCAGCTTGTCTTGATATTGTTAATGTTCCACAGGGACGAAAGCATGGGGTTTTTCATCATACCAACACTCTTAAATGATTCTGTAATTTGTATCACGTTGATTAAGTCTTCTGAGAGTTAGGAATATTTTTAAAGGCTGTGTTGTACAGATTTATATACCATTATGGGATTAATTTAATTTTTCCAAGATGTCCATCTTCCCTATGGTTGGAACTTTCCAGAGGTGTCTCACTGGGACTTCCTCACTCACTTTAAGAGGCTGTACCTTGTCTGTATAAAGCATAGATGATCACAGTTTCCATTCATATTGTAAATCCTAGAGACTATAGGTCCCAGAGTGCAACAACCTATTTTGATTTAAGCTGCTTTGCATAGACTGGGACCCCCAAAAAATACCCCTATCTGGTTTAGGAGGTTTCGAATTATGGGTTGCAAAAAGCATGTTGGCCCACCACCAGCCAGAGCCTTTTTTTGGTGTTTTTATGTTTCTACCTCTATGCATACACAAAATCCAGTGTGTTTCCCACACATCTTTGCTACCAATTTTCTTATGTGTTTTTATCAGTCAGTGTATTTACATGAAATCATTAAATATGCTGAGTTGGAAGGAGCCCACAAGGATCATAAAACCCAGCTCTTGGCCCTACACAGGACACCCCAAGAGTCACACCATGTGCCTGAGAGCAATGTCCAAACACTTCTTGAACTCCGTCAGGCTGGTGCTGTGACCACTGCTCTGGGGAGCCTGTTCCAGTGCCCAGCTAACACTGGGTGAAGAGCCTTTTACTGCTGTCCAGCCTAAACCTCATCTGGCACTGTTCCATGCCATCTCCTTGTCCTGTCAGTGGCCACCACAGAGAATTAACCAGAGCCCGTTCCTCTGTCTCCCCTTAGGAGGAAGTTGTAGGTGTCCTCTCAGTCTCCTCTTATCCCTGGCCAAATTACCTCAGCCACTCCCCATACAGCTTCTCCTCCGGGTCTTTTACCATGCTCATAACCTTCCTTTGGATGCTCTCTAATACCTGAGTGTCTTTTTTATATTCTGGCACCCCAAACTGCCCCCAGCACTGGAGGTGAGGCTGCCCCAGAGCAGAGCAGAGCAGAGCAGAGCAGGACAATCCCCTCCCTTGTCTGGCTGATGCTGTCCCTGATGCCCCCAGGACATGGGTGGCCCTCCTGCCAGGGCACTGCTGACTCATGCTCAACTTGCCACAGGTCCCTTTTCATGGAGTTGCTCTCCAGCCTCTTGCTCTCCAGTTTGTCCATACATACCCTGTCCCAGGTGTAGAAATCTTACTTTATGTGAAGCATCCTAACCACTGCTGTCACTGGGAAGCATATATCTTGGCCCTCACAGCTATGATATTAATAGCTATTATGTTCTGAATGGTTTTCTTTCTAAGGCAATGAAAAAACACAGTTAAAAAGCAAACAAGCAACATCTTCAAAACTCGGAATACACTTGAATAATATTTTTTCAATTCTGCATATAACCTTAATTTTCCTGGAATTAAACCAGATATTTCTAATGTTAAAAAGCAAACCCAAATCAGATCATTGGGACTATTATGTTCCTGCTTTCAGAGCTCTGGATGGTTTTGTTTGGAGTATGTGTCTTGCTGTAGTGGCTCAAAGGGACCTAGTGATCCTCATAGATAGAAGCAGAGAGGAAATGGATTTAGAGAAGAATTAAAGTTTTCACTCATCAGAATTTCTTTGGCCTCTCAGTAGTGGGACATGCCCTTCCTACCCAGGTGCTGATGTCATACTCAGAAGAGAAGGTGCAAGGGAGTTTTTCAAGGTGTTTCACCATTGTTTGGTGTAGTTTGAGTTGCAAGGCTCTGTCTCAGCTGTCTCAATGGAAAAACCCTTACATCTGAACTGGGGGCTCTCAGAGGGCCCTGTGCTGGTGACCCGTTCAGTCAAAACTGCCCCACTGTGACTGGGAGTACCAAAGGTGGTTTCTGCACCTTGACTTATTTTCACTTGTCAACATGAGATTCAATTAAATTATTATTCTGCTAGATGAGGCACAGTCCACCAAGCTGCCACTTGCCTTTAATCCAGTGCTTTCACTGGACTTGTTGTGCCCTATTGCCTCCAATTCAGAAGCTATTCGTTGTGAATGCTAATAGTACTGCTAGTAACTTGGCAATTGTGTTGGTAGTCTTGGAGCAGGAATGCTTCAAGTTAGTGCTGTCACCAGACAATCCTTACAACAAAATCACAATCCAGATCTGCAATTGTAGGAGTAGCTGTCTCGTGGTTTGTTGATTCCCAGGGAGGCAGATCTTGACTCATCTCCTCATTAGTCCTCTCTTCTCTCCCCCTTCCTCTCTCTCTCACTCCTGCCACATGGTCCCACCACCTGCCTTGCACCATCTTCTTTGCTCATCAGAACCTCCCTTCTTTTCTTTCAGCTCAGTCACCCAGCAGAAAATGACCTCCTTTTAGCTGCATTAGTTTTCTGCCAGGTTGGCACACTGAATCAGTCCTCAGAGGAGCCTGGGGAGGGTCAGTGTGCATGACAAGTGCCAGAAGTGCCTGGCTGGGAGCAGGGGGAGAGGAGGGGAGGAAGCAGAATGGAAGTGGGACCTTCCCTTGCTGGTGGCTGTGGACCGGCTGATCCCACATGCTGAAGAAACCAAAAATATGAAGGCACTTTATAGGATCCAGTAATTGATTAGATAGATTACTCACATCTCTTTGAAGATGTCCTAACTCACTGGTAAACTCTGCTTCGTTAAGCCACATTATTAACTCCTCTAATCACAGCTTTTATTACTGAAGAGAATAGTTGCAACTTACAGTTAGCAGTCTGGTGCTCACGAAACAGAGTGGTAAGAAAAACAAAGATTAATAAAAAAAGCTGATTCACCGAAATTAAACTCTGCAATTTAGGTCTTCCATGCCCAGACTTTAATTTACACCACGACACTTTGTTGTGTGAAAATGTCAAATAGAGCCAAGACTGTGTTCCTGCTTCAGCCCACCTTTCTGTAATAGGTGTTTTGGCAGAGTAATTTGGCAGCCCTACAGTACTTGAAAGGCTGTTTTTTTCTTGTGCTTTTTACACACCAGTACCCCTTTTCGTTCAAATGAGATTTTCTTGAAGCCTGTAATAATTTAAACCAACCCTCAACTCATATTTGTCCAAACACATATTTTAACATGATGTTTAAAATGTTTGTGTAGGCGTGTTAATACCCATCATGTTTTTGGGATAAAAAGCAAACCATCATTTTAATATTGTTTCATTACTAGTATTTGATGTGTGACACAAATTCATGACTGGTTAATGAACAAACATCAGTGTGGCACAACTACTTCTGTTACAGAGCAATCAGTGTCTCAATAAGGGTTTGTTAAAGCCAGGGTTTAATTGTTTTTCCTTCCTCAACAGTTCAGTGAACTAAATGCAATTTATTGTCTTCTCATTTTTTTTTTCTCATTCCTCCTGAAACTTCCCAGTGTTTTCCTTGCTGCATCTGTACTGGAAGCCACGAGCATCTCTTTACTGTTATCATCTACACAGAATGATAGATGCACTTGGATGATTTATCTATAAATAAAACAAAAACTCTTTTGCCCAGAGGAGCCCACAATCAACTGTTTGAGTGCTGCAATTTCTATCACGTGGGCGGGATTGCTGTGTCCATGTGTTATCAAGTTGAAAATTGTGGCTGAAAGCTTTAATTCTGCAGTCAGCTCTGCTGGTGAGGAATAGACTCAGGCCCCAGCCCTGCAGTTGGCTGTGCTGGCCAGCAGCCCAGCGCCTTTGCGGAGCCTGGCAGCGGGCATCACCAGCAGACAGGACGATGCAGTGAGGTCCTTCAAAATTGGATTTTGCTTGTTAGTGCTACAAATAAACCCTTTTTTTTTTTCTTCTTTTCCTTTTTTTTTTTTTTCCCCCTTTTTTTTTTTTTTCCTGCTCTCTTTCTAGCTCTAAATCCTCATACCTAGTGGCCCATTCCTGTTTGCGGGGCTTTTCTCTTGGGCAGCACTGCTCAGAATTCCTTGGTGCAAAACACTCCAAATGGCATGTTTTGCTGTTAATTGTGCAGTCCTTGTTCAGGCGAAATTCCTGTTATCTCCTCTGGGCATTTTGCCCAAGTAGGGAAAACAGGATCCATTTTACAGCAGTCTGTAAAAAACGAGCATCTTCTAGTTCTAACCTGTTTCAAATAGTTCATTGGCTAGGAACAATGAATCTATATGGTTAAAAGATATTAACTGGCAGATTTTAGGTAATTAAAATATAAAATATCAATATTGCATACAGTTAAGAAAAACTATCCCTTGATTTATGAGTCTTTGCTGATATATTGAACAGTATTGCCCAATATACATGATATGTATTGTAGTAATTATGTATTACAGGGTTGTATAGCTTTTTGAAACAGCAAAATGTAAAATATGTGTTTAAAGCCTTTGGTCACCTATTGGGAGTGATGTTAATTATGATTTGTGAATTATTTTCTACATGAAATCACAATCTTTACAATAACAATATATAGATTATGAACTTCTCAGAAAACCTAATGCCTGTGGGTGATATTTTGGTTGTTTAAGTACTGTCATTCTGGCAGAGCATTAATTTAGATTTTCATGCTCTAGTCAGCACCTTGGATGTCCTTAGAGTTTTACACTTGGATTAAAAATACATTGAATTCATCAAGCATATTGTTAGCAAAATGAACTTGGGACTTCCCTGTTGCAAACCCAGTTTTATGATTTTCTGACTCTAAATGACCTAAGAGAAAACCCACAAATGTTTGCAATTTTGCAGTATAAACCTTTTCTCCCTAGCCTTGTGCAGTTTTGAATTTCTGAAACAAACTGTGTGTGAATAGCTATTGGACTGGTTTCAATATTGAAAATTGATCCTATTCCTTCTCCAAATATGTCAATAGCAAGGCCACCACTTCCTGGAAATCATTAGGCAGAGTAGATCAGATCTGCAGCTGGTTCAATCCCAGATATGGATATTTGAAACATTTCTAAATGAATCTACAGAAAGTTCAAAGCTCACAAACCCAAGGCCTGTCACCTGCACACACACACAAAAAATCCCAGCTACAGGCAGGGAACGATCAGGATGCAAGAGAAATAAGGAGAATTTGCATCAAGGAACATTCTATTGTGGTACAAAAGAAATAAATCTTATGTGTATGAAAATCATAAGCTTTAAGATTTGGAGAGAGTTGTGCAATTGACAATCAAATGGAGCTTAAAGGAAATTATGAGGTTTTACACTAAAGTCCTGAAATAAAGAAAGTAATATTTTACAGCAAAAAATTGCAAATGTCAAGATTAAATCATAAGACTTTGCACCATTGAGCCACTAGCTAGCTCTATAGCTTCTTCAGCTCTTAACACAGGGAAAGACCAACTTTCATGGTCAATAAAACTTAAGAACTTTAGAAATACATTTAGCAATATAAATCACATATTTGTGACTTTTTCTCCTTCAATAGCTAATTATGGGGAAAAATGAATACGTGAACTCCGTGGTGCTAATTTATTCTTACATTTGTTTTCAGGCTCGTTTTTTAATCCCTTTTGTTTGTTCCAAGGAAATTACACTAATTTCTCAATTTAAAGAGAGGTGGCTGCCGTAAATGAAGAGAAGAGGGTTGTTTTTTTGCCTGTCTCACTGCAGTAGTGAGATCTTGAGTAGATATACCTTGTAATGAGCAAGCTAAACCAGATTCAGAAGTGGGAAATCCAGAGCTCAAACGCCTAAACTGCTTCCTCCAGTCCAAAGCTGGACAGGTGGCGACCCAGATTGAATCAGTAGTTGTGGGAATGATTTGATTCACAAACAGGGTTATAAAATTTTATATGGAGATGCCAGCGAAAGTCACAAGATCATAGAGCAAAAAGACCTTATTCACATAAATTACCTGAATGGCTATGAAGCATAAAGGAAATAAATTGAACAATATTGCCCCTACTTAGCTTACACGCATATGGTATGTGGCTTCACATGATATACATGGTAACAGTGGGCATATTTGTGAATCCATAGAATAATATTGATACATACCCCCTTAATAATTCAAAGAAGGAGACAGTTGCCTGTTCTGAGGTTTATGAACTCACACGTATGGGTTATGCATTTTGCTGCATAAAGAAGGCTTTTTTAGCTCAGAAACTTGTTTATCTTTCCTCATGCAGTATCAGCTGGTCTAATACAGTATATTAGCTTTCCTTACGAGCCTTACTTCTTTTATTACAGACACAATCACACATACATATTTGGCATCTTTATAAGGAATTAATTTTGGTAAGTGTGGGGGCATTCAAGGGAGGATATGAATTTCTGGAGGGGGAGCCTCTGCTGGTACCTGGCAGTACAGCACACATGGTTCACATCTGGCATGAAAACAAATTTTTTTTTTTTTATAGCTAGCTCCACACCTGTACCATATGTAAATACATATAACAGCAAAATATTTCCAGCCCTGTCTACCCAGCTGATGCATTGATCTCAGCGGATTCTGAGATATAAACTTCAATTTGGCCCCCAGTCACTTAGTGGACACTGCCACCAGCAGCTCTGACACCGGGTTATTTGTTGTTGCTGTTTGCTGTCCCTGTTTGCACATTAATCCAGTGACAATTAGGTGTCAGCGAGCGTTGTTTCTGCTCGCTGATAGCCTTGGGCTCTGCGCTTGAAGCCCTAATCAGGAGTGTAAACTCTGCTATATTTCAATTTGGAGAAGCGCTCTTCCGCTAAGAGGCCCCTGGCACTGCGATAAATAAAACGCCTATTTACTCTATTGCCACACTTAGACATCTAATGCACTTACTACCGGCCCCCTAATCATGGCCCACAGTTAAATCCGCCTATAAATCACTCCATTCTCATCCTGCAGATTAGCGAAGCCATTTTCCCCAAACCCCACAATGAGCACTGTTTCCTTTTCTTGTTAGTCAAAAGCGAGATGATTTTTATTAGGTTAAAGACGGGCTCACAGATGGTAAATGGTGTGGAGGGAAATAAGATGAAGAGTCCTGCGGCCCGGTGGGGACGGCAGGTGGGACAGGGCGGGCCGTGGCTCCGGTAGGCATCATCCCAGCCCTAGTGCATCACTCCCCCAGCAGCGCGTCATCCCACAGCTCCAGAGCCAGGCAACATCTCTCCACACGCTGCACAAAAAGGCAGCAGCCCACAGGTGTGACGAATGTGTCTGGCTCCAGCAGACAGAGGGGAAAAGGGGCGTGTGGGGTGTCTTTCCATCCTGCATCGCTCGCCGCTGGCTCTGTCTGCAGAGGCCTCTGGGTGTGCATGAATGGGGCTGGCACTGAATAAAGTCTGGAGAAACAAGCACGTACCATCGATGCAGCCCCATCAGGATCAGTCCAGCTCCATCCTCCATGGCACTGCTATGCACAGTGGGAGCAAACACACACTAATGCAGAGCATTTAACACCAGCAGCTTGGATCTCCTTGAAAATCAGGACCCTCTCTCAAACCTTCTTTATATACCTTCAGATAAGTAGCACTATCTTGTGTACAGCTGTTTTAGCATAGCCAGGCACCTAATGCAACTGTAATGCACAATACATTTGGCTTTTCTTTCTTTTTTTTTTTTTTTTTTAGTGGCTGGTAGGGAAGAGATTCTGGGTTTTAAAAAATAGGTTCATTATTCTCAACCATTCACTGAATAATTTCTGTGAACAATTTCCAGTCTTATTCAGGTGAAATTTGTTGCAAATATCTGATATTTTAAATTCTGCCTGGGTTAATCGGTTGCATAGGTCATGCACTTGTCTGCATATCTTTGATTGAAGGAGCACTGTGCTGAGAGATCAGATTTTCTGTGCAATAACTATAATAAATTCAAAATTCATTATCCATAAATATTCTGTGACATTTGCTCTAAATTTTGGCACAAGGTTCTGATAGCAGACCCCTGCGTTAGGAGGCCCACGGAAGGCAAGCAAAACAGAGAAGCAAAGCACAGCCTGATCAAAAACCTCCAAGTGAAACACAGAAATCGTTGGGGGATGCTTTTATTTTAAAATAAAGGGTCTTGTTACCCTTGATGCGTGGCAGGACTGCGTCCCCTTTCTGGGCAGGGACGCTTTCACCTTCCACGTCCATGCAAAGGCCATCCAGAGGGATGACAGAGATTTACATCACCCATGGAAGGCGATTTACCTCACATACGTGGACGTGCACCCATATGGGACATTGAGGGGGAAGTGGCAGCTGTCACAGTGCGGGGGCCCAACGCCGCCACGGGCTCTGCAAATCGACCCTCCAGCACTCCACCTCAACACCCACCGGGATAAAATTCAGCCCCTTCCCTCAGCCTTCTCTCCCTTTACTCCTTACTTTTCAGGTTCTAAACAGGATGGATTGCGGTGAAGAGCTCCCTGTAATCTCTCTTTAACCATTTCCATATGACAACTGCTTTGGATCCCCGCAGCCGGATGGAAAGGCCAGAAGCCTTGGCTCTGCTGGGGGGCGGGTGCCCCTGGGGAAACATATGTAAACAAAGCCCAGCTCTGTAGCCTTTTGCACCTCTCTCTCTTTTCCCATTCTTGCTTGGATCTCAGGTGGAATTAAAGGGATTAAAGCCGAGCGTAAATGAGGCGAGTGTGTAAAATGACTCCTTTCTGAACCAAACGGCATGTTCCGTGCTGAGGAAATGAGATGCCCATTTAAATCTCATCCATCCACCGCCTGTGGCCACCACCATGTACCTGCCTACTTAGCCCAAGGGTTAATTAATTGAGGCTTCAATGCACTATTGCAAGAGCATTATTGCATTTGATACTCTACATCTGTGATTTAAAACTCTTTCAGTCCCTTGTCAGCAAGGGAGGGTTTTAACTAGGAAATTAGCATTCAGATAAGGGTACGGTCTATTTGCTTCTGAAAGGAAGGAAATATTAAGGATGCTGGTGCACAAACCAAGCTGTAATATCCTGTCCCATCCTAGAAAGGGCTCTTGGGCCTCACTTCCCAAGGGGATGCTCTGTACAAGGGGAATAGAACATAGAAAAAAGGAATTACAATTTTCAGTGGAACTATCATGAAGTAGAAAACAGACAACCAATTGTGGTTTATTTTTCAGAAAGTCCTCCTTATTCCATGATAATTATATGTTTCCTGTCTTGGCACCTGGCTTATTTTAAATACCCTATCCTCCAACCAGCATATATGCATACTGTATTTCAGTCTTCTCATGGAGTTTGAATATTAATATTATTCCCCATACAGTTAAGAAGATTTTAATAATAACTTTTATTTTATCTAAATAAGCAGAAAAATAATCATTCCTTGCCTTCACATAATGTCCTTGCATTATACTCCATGGCACATGTGTGTAATTCCCAGTCATTGAAATGAAACACACATTTTCCAGCAATAAAACAGAATAGTTTGGGATATGAAGCAACAAAGGAAGTATCCAACTGAAACAGAAGGAAGAATTAAAGCAGAAGGAATGCAGTTTGCCCAGCCTTGAGTCTAGCTACCAAACCTCCAAACTGTGAGAAAAGTGAAAACCATACATGAGCTGTGGTGACTGACACAGCAGGTCAAATATCTTCTTGTAGGAGGACTGCTTCATTCCTGTCTCCTTTGGAAAGGGCCACTTGCTCAAGAAGAATTTCAGGAAATAGGGCCCAATGGGTTTAATCTAGAACCAAACCAAAATCACAGCATGCTCCTGCTCTGCCTCCCGCTCCTGCTCTGCCTCTGTCCAGAGATAAAAACCTAGGAATGGATTTGGCCAAGCAAGAGGCCTGGAGCGAGATGGACAGCCACAACTACCCACACCATGAGGCATTGTGCCTTGGAAAGATGGAGCTACGTGGCTCAGCAGGATGTCCCACCAAACCACTGCTGTTGCCCTTTGCTGGTGCTGCGGTGATTGATCTGTTTTGAGGAGCACGCTCCCTCCCCAGGATGTCACTTTATTTTCTGCTGAAAATAAAGGTCACAACCATGCCCTCCTCCTCCTCCTCCCTCCTTGGGGAGCTGGTGTGGCTGTGCAGAGCTGGGTGTGCCTGCACTGGCTGCCTCTGGAGCACAGGACCAGGCACAGCAGCTGCGTGTCCCAGCACAGCAACAGTTGCAGGGATACCTGCAACAGGAAGTGCAGATTAACTTGTCCAGTCGAAACTACAGGGGGAATTTAGGAAGACAGAATGCAATCAGCCAGGACACTGAGGTTAACACAGTTAATCTTGTGGAAAGTGCAATGGGACCTTTAATAACTGCAACTGGTCAAGGCCTCAGTTTTATGTCTCATCCCAAAGATGGCACTTCCCAGTGTTTGGTGGTGCTGTTGTGGCTGGAGGAGGGGAATAGTGCCACCTACTGCAACAGCATCATCTCTCAACACCTGGGCTTACCTGAAAAGTGTCACCAGCATCCTGGATTGTCTGCAAAAACAGAGTGCTAATTAGAGTTTTTACTAGTTTTCATTAATAGGTGGTTTGTTCCTCCTTAGGACGGACCCCTTTCATCTATTAGCTATGATGTCTGACCTTGGCAAGCAGAGTTGTTAGTTGGGGGATGGCCAAGCACTGTCTCTGAGGGCTAATCTATTATCCCACCAGGCGTGGGGATGGGAGCAACTGGTGCTCTTTTTGACCAAGTCGTGTCACTTTTGTTTGAGCTTCTTGACAGACAGCTCTTGAGTACTTCACAGGGCTAATTGTCATCGACTTAAGAAGCTTGTTAGATGTTTTCACAAAGGTTTTTATCCTTTCAACAATTAATCTTTGAACTACAGAGCTTAATAAGGCACTATGAACTTCACTGTGGTATTTTAACAAAGCACTGAGACCGCTGTATGCAGTTCAGGTTTATGAACAATGACACAGGACTTTATTTAGCAGGAGGCAATCTATCCACTGTAAATCAAATATCTCTAAGCCAGCCTCAGAACAGTGGTGGGCATAAATCAATGTGTTGTCAAGCAGGCCATATCTAGTCTTTAAGACATATGTCTGTTCTGTATCTTTCTTTGATCCATGGGGCATACACACTTTTTTACTACAAAGAGCATTTCATGAGCCCGGGTTTCTCAGTAATCACTGTATTCCTGGAACAGCTCTTTGAAGTAGGACTACATTTAAAATTCTGTAAATACATGCATATTTTTCTGATACCCACTGGTAGTTCTGATATTCTACCCACAGTGCAGAGGGTACCTGCAGAAATGTTTTGATATAAGGCATACTGGAGAAGGCTTAAAAGCAACAGGAACACTGTATACTTACTCTCCTCAGATGCAAAGAAGATACAAACCCCTATGTGTGCACTATTTATTTGTTGCAGAGGTTAAAAAGAAGACATCATGATTAAAACCAGAGGTGTGATTCCAAAAATGAGGAGTAAGGCCCGATCCCACAAGGGCTTAAATATGCTCTCAATTCTGACAAGAAAAAAAAGAGGACCTTGAGGAAGCTCATGTTATATGACTGCATGTTTATATAGGGTGTGATCAACAGAGAAGAAACTAAAAGAGGTTATCAGATGAAGGTTTAAGTCCTGTGGCTTAATCAAGCACAGGGCAGAGAGGAAAGTACCTAATACTCCAGAGATGAAATGGTTTCATGAGAGCCACACCCCTGAAGTTGCCTTTTTAGAAAGTGTAATAGGACTTTTTCAGTTTCATAAAGTATCTTGATAACTGGAAAGTGCCAGTTAATGGTACAATGTTCCAACTATGAATTTTACAAAGATTAATCTACCCCTTTAGGATCCATAGGAGCCAATCAAAAGCTGCCCAGTCTTCGATGTTTTACAGTCTCTGTGGGCAAAAAGCTCAGCTGAAACTACCGTTCAACATCCTAAACTGTCATCTTCATCTTCTTCTAGCATAAAAATACATATTTTTCCCCATAATAAAGATTTTTTATAATAGCAATAAAGTAACTCTAGAGAACATGGTTGTCTTGAGATAGCTTAACTGTGTGTGGTACCTCATAACACCCTGGGGACCCAGTCACCTCATAATAATCTCTTTCTTTACCATGCCTTGCTTAATTAGGGAGTGAAGCCAAAAGGTCAGTGCAGGATAAAAATGTAAATCTCAAAGTTTTCATGTGGACCCTAACTCCATATCATAAAATACATATAGTGTGCTCATCACAAAGCTTAGTACATTAGCAGATAGAAAGTATAATGTTTTATGATCTCAACATTTTAGTGTTTTAGTGAGACAACAAATAAAAGCCTTAGGTTCTTCTGTATAAAATTATGTCCTTCTTCTGCAATGGATAATTACTAAGTTATTAATTTATTCTCTGTGTATGAAATCTTCTTTATCCTCTTACTTGTCTTTTATAAATATGACATATATGGTAAATATAATAGCTTTAGAATATTTGGGTGTACCTAAGATTTCCTTTACTTTACTCACCTATACCAAACACTGTGCATGCAATTCTGGAGAGACACACACTATGGTACTGCAATCTTCTCATTGTTATTCCAGTTCTCCAATGAAGGCAAACATAATTTCATTTCCAGATCTTATTACTATGTTTGAGTATTGATATCATAATAAACAACATGGTTTGGTTGTTTATTATGTTGGTTTTTCCATTATTTGCTGTGCTCCTTTGCAGTTGCCTCCTGATGATAAAAATATGCCTGCGTTCAAACTGTATGTATTTCTGACACTGTTAGATATATATTTGAACTCCAGTCTCAGTTCTTAACGTGTTTTTATCAAAAGTGATGGTTGTAAACCAGTAAATATTTATTTGGCTTTGGGTAACACAGATTTCAGATTTCATTTATGGATTCAATAATCAGTGTAACAGTGTAATTCTGTTAGGGATCCAATTATGTGCTTTTTCCCTTTTCTGATTCTACATAAATAAGTAGACAAGACATGTGTCACTCTGACTGACATTTGACCATCTGATCTGGATTTAGATCAGATGGACAATACAAAAAATACAATAATTTTGTCCCTTCAATCCTAATTCCCCCTCATCTTCAAAATAGCAACACTATTCTAACAAAGCATATTTGCTTTCAGAATTGCAGGTACATGATTTTTCTGGATATTCAATTGTGAAACATTTCTTATTTTCATTTTTTATGGCATCATTGCTGTGAGTGACACCCTATCTGTACCAGAAGCCAGAAGAGTTTTCATTAGGCAGTATATTCAAGTATGTAGCTGTTTTGCAGATTGGCTCTAAAATAAGAGAATGTACTTTCCCTTTTGGTTTGGTTACCTGTTAAGGAATAAACAGCTACATTTACAATTTTTATATAGGTTTTCCTGACAGCCAAAGTTAAGTAAAGGTAGTGCTCTCTCTGGATGTTTATATGCTTGTTTTGTCTGTTATTCAGATACATCACTTGTATAATTCTTTCCATAATGAGTTGTGGTTGAGATGTTTATACACCATTTTTGTATGAGTCAAAGAACAGACAGGTCAAGAATCTACTTCCAAAGTGCTGGTTGCCTTGCATTATCCAGTCTAAGAGTTCCTTCAATTCAAGATCTTTAGATCCTTCAAAATCAGATTCCTATTTTTATTTACAAGCACAGTAGACTGCCACTACATAAGCACACCTAATGGACCTCAGCTCAGAACTGAAGGAGGACACATTCTGTTCCATCACCCTGTCTCCATTTCCATTCTGAGTCCTCTCTAAATTGCTATGCAGTGTGGTAATTGCTTCTTACAGAGTGGGCAATTGCTCCACTGGAAACTGAAATGGTACTTCAAATAGTTGGTAAGAGGCCACCACCCCTTGTTATCAGCTGCAGGGCTGGTAGCAGCAGAGAAGGCTTGCAGTTGCTGGAAGTCTGGAAACTCTCCAGACTCTCTGGAACTCTCCATTCAACCCACAGAATATTTCAGCCCTTGCCTGCAGTTTTAACAGTGAAAAAATCTGAAAGTGTGAATTGTGTACCTTCCATTCTGCTGGAAGGTTTGTGTTCTGATGTGCTGACAAGCAGAAATATTCTAGCGACTCCAGGAACAGGTTAAGAATGTTATCTGTAATTAAAACAAGAAGGAAGGAAGACTTTTTTCTATTTCCCAACTGGAAAAGACAGTAATGGTGCTGGAAAAGTAAAGCATCTAAAAATTTACCACAATACCTCTCAAGCCACTTCATACACACCCCCACACCCACCTATCCATTCACACACACCCATATGCACTTTTTTAAAAGGATCTTTTAAAAGGGTGTGAACATCCCCTTGGATATCTGGGCAAACTGTTCCAGAAATTGACAAGATATTGGACCATGAAATTATTTTCCTGTCATTTCTCTTGTTTTAGAAACAACAACAACAACCAATAACACTGTTAAGCAGGAAAAAAAAAAATGAAAGAGTAATGCCACACCAACACCAACATCCCTCGTCTCACACTCTGTTTTCAGGTGTTAAAAATTATTTCCATTATGCTTTCTAAGTGGATGAAAATGTAGCAGAGGGGGGTTTTTTGTGCATTTTTGCTTAGCCATACAAGATGAAGGAATTCTGATGCATTACCAATACTGGCAACTAGGAGGGCTTTGACAGCACTTACTCTAAATGGTAGACTTCACAATTTTGGTACTTGTTGAGGTGATGGCCCATCTATGCCTCAAGTTTGCCCTGTTGTCCCTCAAGAAAAAGAGCAAAACACAATAATCCTGATGATTCAACGCATCTCCAGAAGAGACAACTCTCTGGCACAGTTGTATTTGCTCTCTCCTTTTTGAGGGACACACCTTGGGTCTTCACAACCCAAAATACAAAGCCCATCATCCAGGTCCTGTATGATGACAGGTCATGTTCCTAACTCCAGCCAGCAGTGGCTTGTTAAACATCGTTCCCCAGAAGTTAATTACTCTTCGTTGTAGCTAAGAAATTAGCATTCCAGTTGCATTTCATGGGCGATGGGAACTGTGTCTCTTGGCTAATTAAAATCCTTTTTTGGGATGCAGAGCAGAAGAGGCAAATGGGCCTCGGATTTGATTTGAAGGCCACTGATTTCTTGTGTGAGGATCTGATAGGGAGATGTTTTATGTTTAGTAGCATATTCATCATGTAGAGGAGATGAATTGTGTAAAACTTGCTTAAATAATGTGTGCACACACTGGGGTACCTACGTGTTTGAGGACAAAGAGCTGAAAAAAGGTGAAAATATCCTATTAAACCTCATTTAAGAATGGCTTTAGCATTTGTGAAGTGTAGGGCCTCATTAAAGCCACCATTCCTGGAATCCAGGCAAAACACTTTGCACAATTCAATTGTTGTTTCTACAACTAATTATTTTTATTTTCTAATATATGCCTTGTGCCATGAGCAAAGAGCAGATTTTTTTTCTCCATTCCATTTAGCACAGCTTCAAATGCTTACAATAAAGGTGAGTGCATTTTACTGCTCTTTGGCTTCAGCTAATTTTGTTCTATAACAAAACCAATTAGACTGGTGTAGTCCCAATTTTTTCCCCTCATTTCCAGCTGCTGAACCTGAATCTCTCTCAAAAGTACTTTCTTCCTCAGCCACAATATTTTTTTAATGTCATAATCAATTGATTGTTGTTTGGTTTAAATAGAAGAGATGAGAAAGCAACGGAACAGGCAGCTTCAGAACAAAAATTGGAACATGAAGAGACACTTCAAGTCTTTGCTTTTCTACTGATGAGGCAATCTCTATTTATGAAAAATAAATTAATTCCCTGCTTATGTTTGCTGTTTTCCTAGTTATATGCATTTTCACCATTAATTAATGGAGAGATGAGAGACTGCAGAACAACAAGCCCTATGCAATATGAATGGATGCTTGGGCTGGCTGAATAGCTATTCTCCCTCAAGCATTGTTTTAGGTGGTGGCTGCATCAAGGATAAGACTCTTTCTGCCTTTTTGTGGTGCATCCTGAGCAGCCGCTAGAGACCAAGCCATGCGTCTGAATAAAGGGTTGGAATCTTACCAACAGGCAAAACATTAGTACAGCAGATAATATGATGTTCTTTATGGAAAAAGATAACAGCTCCTCCATTTGCTTATTAAAAACAAACAAACAAACAAACAAACAAAAAACCCCAAAAAACAACAAGCAAACAAACAAAAACCCCCCAAAAAACCCCAAAAAACCCCCAAAACCAAACCAAACCAAACCAAACCAAACCAAACCCAACAACAACAAAAAAAAACCCACAAAAACCCAAACCAAACCAAACCAAAAAACAAAACCACAACCCCCCAAAACAAAACAAAACAAACCACAAAAAACCCCAAACAAACAAAAAACCCCAAAACAAAACAAAACAAAACCACAAAGAAAAAAAACCCCAAACCCCCCCAAAAACCCCAAAACCCCCCAAAAAACCAACAACCAAAAAACCCCACCAACAATTCTCTATAGAGACTGTCAGAGACAGCCAAGCTCTTTCTAGCTGTCCAGCTCCAGTATATGTTTAGTGCAAATGGATGTGTTTGACTGCTGGCCTGTCTTGAAATTCTTCCTCCGTAGGGCTTTTGCCTAGTTTAGATGTCCATTTCATAGTGTAAACAGGTGCTGTGTCTTTGTCTTATGTTAAAATAGCAAGGGGTCAGAGGGAGAGCACCTGGCCTTTTACCAACCACGTTGTGTGTTGCATGCCAGTTCCTTGCTAGAGTATTAAACACTATTTTTGGTAGATACCAAGCAAGCTTCATCCCTTTGTTTAAGGTCTGGCTAAAAGGAGTAAGAAGCTGCAGCATCTTCAGATTTCCTGAGAAAACAGCATGCAATAACTGGTGAAGGGAAGATCCTCCTGCTATACTGCTATACTCATGCTTTGTATGCTAAAGTCTTGTTAGGTTTTGAAAAAAGTTCCACATAACACCTAAAAAACAATGAAGATCTTTAGGAATGACAACACTATATCTAAAAACCTATTATTAACAGCCATAACAACCCATCCTAGCAGTAAAATGAAGGGAAGTACAAGCAGCTAGAGAAAGTTCCTTAAAAATGTGAGACTCCTTTAATCCACATAAGCTTGTCACAGAGCTATGTAATAAAGCTAAGTCATGTGAATTTGTAGTTAAAAGATGAACCAATTAGAGACTGAATAATTTGTGATATAACTGATAATAGGTCAAAGCAAGGTTATTGCAGGAAATGGACTTGACTTTGGAAAGAACATTGGATATTTGCAGGGCTAGCAAAAGCAGCTTCTCAAATTAAAGTGTTAGTAAGCAGTGAAAGAACAGAAGTGCATCTCATTAAAAACAAATATCAGGGTATACAACCAGAATACAGGGCTACAGCCGGTGAAACAAAACCAATATAATGAGGAGGGCAGTATTCCATGTATGATTTGAAAGAAATCATGCTTAGTTTTCATTCAAATGTAAACTTTTCTTTTTAAAAAGGAAAACGTTTACATATGCATTTAGTATTTAAATAAAGGAAAAATCCAGAAGAAATAGGCCAAAATTGTGGCTCACTTATTCTAAAAACATGCAAAATATCAAAGATATGACAAAGAAAACCATACCAAATTACCTGCAGCACGATAAGAGCAATCTCTGCTAGCGGGCTTCCAGAAGAAGTCTTCCTCTTGACGAGGTTGTCTTCATAGGTCTATCTCTTTTTACTTCTCAAGAAGTAAACAGCAAGGCACCTAGATGAGTTTGACAAGAGATAGATGTATACCCAAAAATTGGACATCCAACTTCTTATGGAACCTGTTTGTTTTTCCTTCTGTTATAAAGCCCATCATGTCTACCCTTGAATATTTTACACACAGAGCTCAAGACAAAACCACTCCTGCTCATAAGATGACACAAGGCAGGTGTAATGTAAAGGGAGGCAGTATAACATGTGTAATATATGTATAAGGCACAATATCTTTTACTTAAAATTCCACAAAATCACTAAAAAACCCCTTAAATATACACTCATACATCCAAATATGTCAGTCACACTTCTCATTTTGACTGTAAATACACATGGAGAAACCATCCTTTCTCACACCTGGGGCTGTGAGAAATATGTTTTCATATGGGAAACACAGAGACCTGTACATATGTCACAAAAATCTAAATAAACAAATATTATTTTTCTTCTGATTTGTCTAGTGATCGCTTTGAAAATTGTTCTGATTTTTCCATTGTTCCTAAAGCTGCCTGATTCTTTGCTGTGTTTGGATACTGTGCCATAAGGATATCACCTCAGTCTCTTTGGCTCTTTCATACATATACCAGCATGAATGGAATTTCTGGGAAGACGTAAAGAAAACGTATGAATTTAGAGTGGGTGGGTGTCTGTGCAGGTGCAGGAGGAAAAGCAAGAGCTTTCCAGCCAAACTTGGTTGGATTTGTGTGGCAAGTTTTTAGTAGTGCAGGGTTACTGGGGTGGCTTCTGTGAGAAACTGCCAGAGGCTTCCCCCATATCCAGAACAGCAGTGCCAGCTGGCTCTGGGACAGACCTGTCACTGCCCAGGGCTGAGCCCACCAGCCATGGTGTCCCACCCCAGCACCTCTGGGATAATGTGTTCATGAACTGGGTAAAAACCTGCCCAAGAGCAACTGCAGCCCCAGGGAGGAGTGAGGTTATGTGGGAGGACCTACTCTGCAGACACAAAGTCAGTGGAGAAGGAGGGGCAGGAGATCATCCAGGCAACAAAGATGAGATTTTCCCACAGCCCCTGGTGCAGACTGTGGTGAGGCAGACGTGCCCCTTCAGCCCATGGAAGATCAGGGTGGAGCAGAGATCCACCTCCAGCCCATGGGAGACCTCAGGCAGTCTTCTGTGGCAGGTCAATGTCTTCAAATGAGACTGTGACCCCACTGGAAGCCTAGGCTGGAGCAGGTTTGCTAGGAGAACTTGTGATCCCATGGGCACCCATGCTGGAGCAACCTATTCCTGAAGAACTTTATCCCATGGAAGGGACCCACACTGGAGCAGCTCATGAGGAACTGCAGAACATGGGAAGGACCCACACTGCAGAAGTCTGTGAAGGAATGGGAGTGATCCCATGGGAGTGACCCAACACTGGGGCAGGGGAAGAGTGTGAAGAGAAAGAAGTGACAAAGTGTGTTGAACTCACCACAGCACCCATTTCTCATTCCCCTGTGCTGCTGCTAGAAGAGGAAAAAGGGAATGAAGATGAACCCAGGAAGAAGGGAGGGATGGCAGAAGTTTTTTTAAGATCTGGGTTTATTTTTTATTGTGTCATTATCCTACTCTGATTTGCTTAGCAATAAATTAATTTCCCCATCAAACCAATTTTCCCCATGATAGTGGGTGATCTCTCCCTGTCCTTATCTCAACCCACGAGCCTTTTTGTTGTATTTTGCACCATCTGCCAGAGGAGGAGGGGAGTGACTGAGCTGCTTTGTGGGAATGTGATGTCAACTCACTACATAAACCCCTCAACAGCCAAAATGAAGAGCCAAAGGCAACTTTCACTTCAAAGCATGTGAAGAGAAAAGAAAGGACAAATTTTCAGTTAATACAACTATACCATCCCCTTAGGAGGTGAACCCAGGTATTGCAGCACACTACCAGTCTGACCCGTGCACACTGTGGTTTTTACTTTCAGGTGCAGGTAAGAAGCCATCCAGTGAGGATGCTGGGAGCATTGTAAGCAATAGCTTTAAGCTTTCCCTTTCCTCGGTGTTCTGCAAGGTGGTCCAAGGAGTTGCCTTCAGAAGTGGAGCAGTGAAGTGAGACTTCCTGGAAAACTCTGCTTACAGCCATCAGTACTCCAGAAAGAAAACAAGGGTAAGAGAAGATGGATGAATGTGCTCCAAATATTATGAAATTGAAGGCAAAGCTGAAGTCCTTGAGGAAAATACTCTATTAAAAACCACTGACTTTTAAGGGTCACTGGAAATCTAGCCCGAAAATTTCTTCTTGGTTAAAAGAAGTAGTCTGAAAAAGGCCACGTAAGTGATGCTATCTGTCTGTTTCTTTAAAAAAAGAACAGATTTCTACTTATTTTTTTCCTTCAAACATCAAATACAGTGCCTGGTAAATAAACTGCAACATTTTGAATGGAAAGACTCACAGAGAAGATAAAGCAATCAAAATGGGTGCCAAGCTGTGAAGAACTGCTTTGATAATAGGGCCCTGAAAAGAAAGAAAGGCTGATGAGATATGTTGTCAAGAGAGACATGATGGAATGCAACAAGAGTAAATTAAATAGGTGAATTAAGAAAATTAGCAGTAGAGACAATGTTACGTTACTTTTTAATTATTCCTTAGAAAGATTTTTTTACCTCCTGAGAAGTACTTATTTCTGACAAGTAAAATAGGCAGATATTTTGCTACAGAGAACCAGTGCAGAATATGTTCTTCCTCTGGAAAGGCAGGAGCTAGCAGCACTTGGTGGTATAAAAAAAACCAGTCACTGTGATGTGTATTACTTAGTAGCAATAATCTGAGTATTGGAAAGCAGGTAATCTTAATTCATAATTTATGCAACTCCACATCTTCATAATTGTGTGTTTGACCACTTGACAGACCAAAGAAAAAGGAAAGGCAGACGCTTGGCCAGGAGATGAGAGCACAGAAAAGAGCAAAGCAGAAAGCAATTGAACAAACTTTTTGTGTTCCCTAGTGATATAATCCAAGTACATAAACTTAATCAAGGGGTACGTAGGATGAAAGATCAACTAGATTTGAAATATTCCCTACACATCCACAGAGAAAAAAAAAAAAAAGGACTGGAAATTATCTTGTCTGTGTCCTAAAGCTGTACTGTATGCCATCCTGACAGATTCTTTACTTAACTTGTAATGATTTCCAGTTCTGGAGCTTCCACAACCTCTCCATCCGCCTGTTCTGTGACTGCACTGTCCCTAGCATCAGATAACTTTCCTGTGCCTAAACCTAGCCTTGCTACCTTACTTTCTATTCATCATGGGAACGGGGAACACACTATTCAAAGATCTTCCCAAGGATCTTTCAGGTTTTGCAATAATGGTTTGCATGTTACCTAAAGGCTGTTATGCTATCCTGCACAAAGAAGTGGTACAACCTGTGTATCACAGAGCTGTTTACACAGGAAAAATGATATCTTCCCTGAAGAATAAAGCTTACAAGCCTGGTGAGTTAAAAACCTACATGCTGATTGTGAAATTGTCCTCTTGCTCATGGTGTGCAATGTTGTATGTGCACAGATCTGCTCTGTAGATGACAAATCCTGACCTGTCCTTTGGGTGTCATCCACAAAATTTCCAAGTTGCATTGCCAAAAATAAAATCTACCTCTGACTTATTCAAACCCAAAGAAAACAAATTATTGATGACTTCTCATCTCCACTGAATTCACAGGAGGGCTAAGCAGTAAAGCACAATATGGGCAGCTCTTTGACAAGTCAAGGTGTTATAAGTGCAGGAGCTGCAATCTCATCTCAAGCAGATAAAGTCTGCTTGAGATAATGACATTCCAGACCAAGCTTGCCATCAGAAGGCTATCTGCAGGCTATTGGGTACAGCTGGATAGAGACATATCCATCTCATTCTTTTCAGCTTTTATGGTGTCCAACTGAGGATGGGCCAGGGATTTGCTTCTCAGAGGACCATGAACTGAGCTGAGAAAATCAGGTGCTGTTTATAGTTTCCAGTAATGCATGATGCATTTAAAATTACTCATTGTTTCTGAAAATGTACCCCATAAGCTATTTCTGTGGAAGTCTGTTCTCCATTTGTAAGTTCTACCTCTTCGTGCCAGATTAGATGCGTATCTGCCACATCTTCCAAGTTACTTTTTAAATGATAGGGACTTAATTTTAGAAGCAGGACAGTAGCCAATTCCTGCAGATTAGGATTTAGTTTTTTTTTTTTTTTTACTTGTTTCTGTTGTCCCTGGTATGTACGTTGTGCAAGATGCTGTTTCAGGGTGGCTGACACATAAATTTTTTCTTTGTTAATACTCAAGGTGGCAACATTTTGGTTTCTAGAACACAATTTTTTGATATATCAGTTTTGAAATTTTTCTGCTTTTTCTAGGTGAGCTACTTGACCCCTAGTGTTGTTTGGATGTTGCTTGTGGATATGACCAGGAAGAAGGTACTTGACTTGCCTTAACACCACAGTTGGCTTTAATTTTAATGTTTTCAGCATATTCTTACAGCCATTTCTGTATGTATTCCTGGTGAAGAAAGACTGGTTTTTGGGTGCTTGCCAATGGAAACAGTGAAGAAACCTTCTTTTTTTTTCTTTTAATTTGAGCTGAAAGCAGCCTGATAAAATGCAATTTCTGCAATTTGTTGAATTATTAAACTAAGCAGAAATTATTAATCATTTTAAACAAGAGAACTTATAGGTTTCTCCTCTTGATCTCACTCAACTTCAACTGCCCTCCTTGAATTAATGCCCAAAGACAATTATTATTTATATCACAGCAACACCTAGAGGTTCCTACTGAAATCAGAGTGCTCAAAGTACAGAAAGGTGAGGCCCAACCTGTATTCTGCAATCCCAACTGGCCAGCAAAAATGAAAGAGCAGGGGAAGCAGGAGGAGCCAAGACAAAAGAACACATCCATGCTCACAAAGGTCATCATGCTGGGATGCACCCTCGGCACCTAAGTGGCAACCCAAACATTTCACCATCCTGCTCCCAGAGATCAGAGCCAAAACCAGATGGATACCACCACTGCACTTGTTCCAGGGCCCAAGCTGCAGGGAACAGGGTGCTGGGGCAGCCCCCACAGGCACCAGTGGAAGAAAAGCACCTGTTAGGGCAAACACATCCAAGACCATCCCTATCTGCATCCCAGAAGGGTTTCTGAGTCTAGAGCAGTGCTGGGAGGACAGTGTGAGGAAGCAGTGATTTTGTTTATCAAAATGTTTTGTAGCAGCTCTGCTTCTGCTAGGTAGTTTTGGAACTAACTAATGATGTAGAAATGACAAATGGAAAAGCCCTGGGGTCACTTTCTCCAACTCCTGGGGTTAAACAGGGCTACAAAATGTTCCAAGGTTTGGAAATCACCCAGCAATGTACATTCATTTTTGACTCCAGGCTTTTATTGGAGCTTTAGTGGAGAGAGCTTTAGTTTTGAGGTTAAGTTACTGGTTGGAGAGAACAAGAGCAGACAAAAGGCAAGGGGTACCCCACTCAACCTGCAAGCTGGATGTGTAACGAGAATGATTTGGAAATACTGCAAAGAGCAAACTGATCCTGGTGGTAGTGTCAATAGCTTCCCCTGTGAGCACTAATTATATTATTACAGAAACAGACTAACACAAAACTAAAGCACAAAAACATACATTTAAGATCTGGCCAGATGCCAGTGTGCTCAAGGTACACTCTTCATACCAGTAGTATGATATTGTGCCATTTGTTTTGCTGGACTGCTCAGGAGCACTAAATGGTCAACTTGCATTCTGCATGGTCCATGCACAAAAACACAGAAGGCAAACACACCACCTGCCTCCAAAGAGATCCCACTGTACATGGAAGATCAAAGGGGTACTGGCAGCCTGAGATGGAGGGTGTACCCCAGTGAGATGGCCATTTGTCTCCAGGTATCCATGGTCTGGCTGTTATTAAAGCACAGAACTTTGAAAAAGGTTTTGAGGGAGAACAGCATGACTTTAATGATGTTTTCAGTAATACTGTCATTGAGGAAGCATATGGATTTTTTAGTTATTCCTCCTTTTGCCTGTAATCCTCTTACTCCATACCTACTAGGTGAAATGTTCCAAGCCAAACATACTGCAATGTGTTGTAGAGACAGAGCATCAATAGCTGCTTGTGAGAAAACAAGGACATTACAAACGATATATCAGCCCCTTGCTCAATGCTTCGAGTTTAAATAAATAGCACCTTCCATTTCCTGGACTGTAAATAGCAAGTATTTGGTAACTGTACTTAAGCAATTCACAAAGCAGGGAGGAAGGGAAAGAACGCCCACTTTATTTTTGGTGGATCAGACGATGCTGGAGAACATGTTTGTGCATGTGAGGGGAATGGGGGGGCGTGGGGCCAGAGCCACATGGAGGAGATTTGTATGCAATGGGAATAAATCTGTGGAAACGTGTAGAGTGGAGCTGCAGAAGGAAATCTGCAGCCGCCTGAGCCAGGCAGTTGAATGGCAGAGAGGATGGAGGCTATTTGAATACTGATGTGGCCCTCACTTTCTTCCATTTCCATTAATGACATGCTCATCAAGGGCAAACAATGGGACCGGCTGCCTGCGCCTGTCACACTGTGTGGGTGCTGGGAATGCCAGGCTGTCATCCCGGGGCTGCATTTAGAGACCTGCACGCTAATAAGAAGTGCTCTGTGCCGTCAATGCAGACAGGTGCTTCCGAGGCTGGGACATGCTCCATTCCCTTCCCCTGAAACCCTCCTCTCCCGGCCCCATGACAGACACCATGAAATGCACAAATTAACAGCCCCATCATGTTGGGCTGCTGCTGCCTGCGGTGAAAGCAGAAAATCAAGTTGTCACCCAGGGTGCAGTGATAAAGCCACAGCCTCATTTCTCTGTTGGTGCCCTATAATAGCAAATGCCAGACAGCTGGATGGATTGGGAGGTTTTAGATTAGGGTCCTGATGCACTTTGGCCACTGAATTAGCAGTTGCTGTTTTCATGCAGATTATTTGTGTGCAAAGCAAACATCTGGAGAAAGCAAAGGCTCCAGGGTCAGATATTCGATGCTTCTTTCCCCTAATGAAGCAGAAATAACAGAATTTCTACAGTGCCTTTGAAAAAAAAAATCATCTCCCCCATCAACGAAAAAGGAAAACCCTTCCTGCATTTGCCTTTAGAGACCTTCACAGCAAATGCTTAAGGCTGTGTTTGCAAGCATTTGCACACAGACAAACTGAACAAGAGTCTCAAACCCAGGTGTGTGCCTAATTTTACAACGAAAGTGGTTGTAGAAAAGTCACAGCAGGTCTCTCTGGGAAGGAAAAAGGAAGGGTGAGCACTCTGAAGTAATTTTATTACCATAGTGCAGCATGCCCCTCTGTCAGCAGGTTCTTCCCACAGCCATCCAGGACCCACTGCAAGAAGAGGGTTTGGCCATTTTCACACAAGTGGCTCAGCCAGAGTTGAGAATTGATATCCAGAGCTCAGAATCCAAAGTGGGGCCACAGCCACCCTGAAACTCCAATTGCCTCCTCACAAAGGCAGGTATCTGAACTTCCAGGTAAAAAAACCAAATCCAAAGAGGAAGCAAAGAGAGCCATTGACAAGGAAAGTGGTGGTGGACAGAGACTGGTCACACAGACATTTGCCCCACAGCAGGCACTGCACCAGTGATAAGGAACAGAGGGGCCTGAGCCCTTCAGACTCCAAGGAGTTTAATGACATAACGGCCTGAGAACTTCAACATAAAACAGAAAGAGCAACTAACGAAACTTACAACATAAAACCCCCCTCCTGTCATTTTTATAGTAATAGTAAAACACTTTATTGAATTTATGAGCTACATAATGACTATGAAGAATGTAACTTGAATTAGAACCAACTCAGAAGTATAATATCAACTATAAACCCTTTTCTATTACCCCATCTCTTTATCATCATCCTATCTGGCTCTTTTTAAACCAAGGAATATTGCTTTCTTCAAAATTTAGTCAGAGATCCATCTCTTAACTTCTCAATAAATCAGGAAAACCCCAAGCATCTGTAACAGACACAGAGCCAAAAAAAAATCAAGGCATGGCCCAAGTACAGATTTTACAGGTAGAGTTAGGAAATCACTGATAAACCAGAAAAAGGAAACAACATTTCTGTGAAGACTGTGCCTGGGAAGGCAATGGAAGAACATCCTGAACCCTGAAGGTTTTGGCTGTGAAGCTGTGTAGGCAGACACAGCACAGCATTATCAGGTGGTTCAGGCCCCAAAACGCAAGTCATCAGCACAGAGCTGAGAGACAAAAGCACAACTCCACAATTCCATCCCTGAGCAGTCTGGAAGTCCATTTAGGAGCAGAAGCATTAGCAAGACTTTGTAGCACCCTCTCTGGAGCCCTTTCATGGCCAGGGTTTGACATGAACGATAAAGTCTGAGCAAAGCTGGAGAACGCATTGAGTGGCTGTTTATACCCAGATCCATTATTTTTGCAGAGGAGTTTGTAAATGAATGATTGTGGGGGAGGGAAAACGTACGTAACCCAGCTAAAGCAGCATGTTTTACTGTGTTTTCTGATTCCATTTTACTTCCTTAGTCTCTCTGGTCCCCAAGGATTTTTCTGAAGGGCCGATAAAATAAAATGGGTGAAACAAAGCCATAAGCCAGTTAAGTCTGAAAGACATGTCATCTCATCTAAAAAGAAGAAACGGACCATTTCCATGCCTAGGGCTGACAGCAACGCCTGAGCTGGCAATAGCGCTATTCCGTTTGATTTATAGAATAATGGGGTGACAAATGATGACAAAAATAAACTTTTACTGCACTGAACTGCTCCTTTATTTATGAAATTTGGCCAAGTAGTGAAATCTTTTATCTGCAAGTTGTAACACGGAGTGGAAACGAGCGATTATGGTGTGGTAATAGTAATCCAGTGATGGAGGCCGAGTCAGTTGGAAATGGATTGAGGTAAAATAACTACCGCACCATGATAAATGTGAACAGCGCTTTGCTGACAGATGATCTAACAGGTGTTCATAACAACTATATAAGAGGATTTATTTATGACTAGCCACAGCCGCAGCACTGTAAATCAACTCCAGCAGCTGCACACCACTGAAACCAAGTCCCTGATGGAGAAACAGTGCAAGAACCCAAAAGAACACAATTCACTCCAGAATCTTAATCATCAAATAACATGGGGCTTTTTTTTTTTTTCTCTGAGCAATTACACCACAGTGCAGAAATCAAAATGACTTTCAATTACATGAAGCTGAGCCACCAACTAACTTTGCCCAAGCCCAGGCACTGGCAGAGGCCCACAGACTCGTGTGAAGCAGAACAGTCACTTTTGGCCTCAGTATCAAAGAGGTTCCTTTTTTGTTTTCTGATAAAAGCAACCACTTTGGTGTTGTTCTAGCACAGCTCTGACACACACAAAGTAAGGGCAAGAGAAAAAGAGTGGGAGTACACTTTGCCTTCATACAGTGTGCTCCTTCCTAGCTGTGTTAGATCCCAATGTCTGTAGGGCTACACTCCAAATTCATCACTGAAATTATTGGATCACCAAAACCAACCCCAAATCCCACTAAAACACTGCTGTCTTGTAGAAAAGGTTATGAGGTTTTTAAGCCCAAATGATCCTGCTGTTTTGCCTTAGGGGATACATCTGCAAACATACAGAAAGACAGCTGAGGGAGGAATTACTGGTACCAAGTGGGATGGGTTCCTGTTTTCTTAACAGTATTGAAAAAAAAAAAAGTCTAAAGAAATAAGTGAACCGGTCTCTTTCTTCTCTTCTACCTCCTTCACAGCTGACATTTCAGTGTCATACCATTCACTTTCCAAACTGGTTTCAGTAAGTGCTGGCACGCTGTGCACTGCTGGTGCCTGCAGAGAGCAATCAGATGCCTAAAAGTCCTCACACAAATGTACAAAATTGGGTAAAACCAAAATGAAAATTATAGGAGATTATAGATACTACAGCATCACATTATTCCATGTGTTAAACAGCACCTGCAAAGAGAGGGAAGTGCCCCACTGCAGCAAGGTACCCTGTTATATACAAGCAATTTCCTAGGCACCTTTCAGAGATCAGAGGGTCTGCAGTGACCCAGGGCAAAGCCAGCTGCCCCTGTGGACCTGCAGCTGGGTCCTGCCAGGGTCTCCAGAGTGGCAGCTTCACAACAGGGAGGCCTCAGACAGGCTTCTCAGCCTAGAACTGCCCCCAGCAGATGTGCTACAGACTGTGCTGCCTCTCTGAAGGGTCCTGCCTTCCCACCACATGTCCAGAGTCCACCAGTGTTTTCACTGGGAAGGATGGGAAGGTGTCCAGGAACCAAGTGTGCCAACAGCTCTTGCTCATTCCTGAACACGAAGTGTGACTTGTCAGCTGGTTTTGCAAGGCTTAGTCTAAATCCTTCCTACCAAGGAGAAAGAACAGGTCTGACTTGAGCCAGAGGGGTGCACATATGCTCCATGAGATGGTGCTAAGGGCAGAATCATCTTCCCTCTTCTCTGAAAGCCATGACTGGGAAGGTGGGCAAAGGAGGAGGCGAGTCACCAGGAGCAGGATGAGAGCAGGCCAGTACCTGGAGAGGACTGGAAAAGCAGTGGTGGAAGCCACCAAAACTCCTTCTTGTCCTCTCTCCTACACATGTATGGTGGAAAAAAGAAGATAAGAATAACACTACGTGTCAAGATCATAAAACCATAGAATGTTTTGTGTTGGAAGGGACCTTAAAGATCATCCAGTTCCAAGTGCCCTGCTAAGGGCAGGGATGTCACTCAGACAGGGATGTCACTAGACCAGGCTGCTCAGGGCCCCATCCAATCCGCCCATGAACACTTCCAGGCATGGGGCATCCACAGCCTCTCTGGACAATATGAATCTTGCCTCTGTGGCAATATAAATGTATATGCAACACAATTTAAATGGATCAGGATTTGTGGCACTACAGCCACAGCAGGGGCTCAAGAGCTACCAGCCATTGAAGAGTAGTTCACCTTGCACCTTTTGAGGCAAAATCATTTACCTGTGGGACTGGAAATGCAGTGGCATTCACAATCTCCTTCTCTTCCAAACAGGTTCACTGGACTGTGCTATATAAAAGCAGAACTATGCCAGCTAAGATGAAGACAGCAGAATTACTGCTTTTATCACAAAGGGTCATGCACAAAGGCTCCTATCAGCAGTCAAGCCACATGTGTAAACATAGCAAAGCACGGCTTCTGCACAACAAAACACTTAGTATAACACGTAAGTGTTAAACAAATGTAAACTTTGTGTTAAAACCAACAGAAACATGTAGAAGGGGAAAAAAATAAACTGCCAGAAAAAGAAGGGAACAGAGTCCAATCCTCATATACTTGTTTCAGGGCACACACAGAAAGTCAGATGAGGGCTTGGGACAATTTAACTTTAACTGTGTACTGCTTACCAGAATCCATTTTAGGACATTTAAGTGCTAAGTTAAAACTAATCCAAGCATGTTAGATACTGTATGCAAAACTAGGCAGTTCAGTAATTGAATATTTTTTAAAAAATTAACACTACTTATGGCAATGGACCATTGCAAGGCAAAGTGTGCAACAGGATTTCATCCTATCACCAAATGTCAGCAATTAGCCCAAAGGCTCAGATGAAGGGAATTTAGAGACCTTGGGGTTTTGTATCCTATCTAATATATATCTGTATCTTTCTTTGCTGATGTATATTTGCAGTTTTGTTCCACTTTTAATAAATATCATACTGTCTTGTGACAGTAGAGGACCAGAACTTAAGTACATGTTGTGTTTAAAAAACAGGAAATAAAAGCAAATGCCTTCCTCCAATTTAAATGTATTGCTTTGGAAATGTTGCAAAATGTCACCTTGTTCCTGAGTTAGTAGAAAAGATCATCAGGAAAGCTCAATTTATCTTTTCTATGCAATTCATTATTTCTTATACTGTATCATGTCCCTGTTCTAAAAACACTTCAATTATTTCCACTATCCTTTCATGTACTATTCTATTTATATCTTTCATTATTTTCTCTCTAGCTCCAGACCCATTTTTATTTCTGCTATTTTTCTTTGGAAATTAATTATTAGAATTAAAGCAGTGTCTGAAGGGAAAAAATACATTATCCTTTTATACAACATCATAAAATGTCAAAGGAAAATAAGCAGAAATATTATGTTATTTTTACTGTCATGCATCAAACCTATGTTTATATTCTGCCATCAACAGCAACAAAACAATTTCTCCTTGCACCCTACTCTTTCAAAATGGTTTATTTTGGAGCATCAGAACTTGAAAGTTTAGTTGTTAAAAAGAAAAAAAATGAAGAAACCCCTTACTCTTCACTAAGTAGAATATGTGTGTTTCTGTAGAAAAAAACAGGCAGCAAAGCAAAGGTAAACTATCAATCTCTCACTATGCAGAAACTTTCTTCCCAGTTTTTCCTTGTTCTTGCTGAACTCTTCAATTCAGAGTTGCCAGCACGAGTGTTACAGCTTGTAGTAGACCACAATGATTTTGTAGTCTTTTTGAGGTTCAATACCATCAGCATGATTAAAGTTAATAAACTTATACCCCAATTTCTCTTTACGGTAACGTATGTGAGTTGGTAGCTGTCATTGTTCTTCCTACGTTTCTGAATGTTCTGTTGCATTTGAAACCTCGCTAATTTAAGTAAGTAACTCTCACCTCCCATTCCCTAGACCAGACCTTGATACAATTGCTACCCATCTTAGCAAAACTCACCCCAGCAGTCCTGCAGTACTGCACTTCAGCCCTGTCCCTGTGTCCCAAGCTGTGCATGCAGGTGTGTTCCAAGTGTGCCCAGGCTTGGATACCTGCTGGAGTCAGGTGCCTCCCAACGTGCAGCTCCTGACTGATCAGCCTGCCCACAGAGGTAGGAGCTGCTGCTACCTGCTAAAGGAAATCACTCCAAAGTGAATTTTAGATTGCAATTTAGACTGGGGATCAACCTTCAGTATGCCTCTACAAACGATTAAAAGAATGGAAGAAGTCAGTACAAATGATACACAGCCAACCTAAGAAACTATTGTTAACTACTGCTACTGGTTGAATTATGACTGAGTGCAACTTCCACTGTTAATGTAAGACAGGTACACATGCTTTTGTTTAGATTCCTCAAGAGCTGAGCTTTAATACATAAAGAAATATATGACTATTTAAGTACCTACCCTTAAATAAACTCCATCTCCAAATTACTATTTTGGGAAGGTGGCATGAACTTTCAAATCACAATATCCTGCTGGCCTGACAGAGTGACAAGAGGTAAGACTGCCTCCCAGGGACTAAGATCCATGATGCTGCCAAGAGGGTAGCCCTCTTGGGAGCTTAAGCATGGACAATTACCTGCTATTGCTTTCTCATGTGGGTACAAATGATGTCACAAGCCAAAAAATAGGCAGAAGAGCTGTCCCTGAAGAATACCCGTGAGCAGGTGGAAAGCCTGTGGGTAGGAGTCAGAGACTGGGGCAGCAAAGGGAACCCTGTGTCTGCTGCAGCTGCCTGACCAAGGGCAGCCCATTGACCAAACCTTCCTGCTCCAGCCACAGGAGGCTGCAGGGTCTTCTCCTGTGGGGGGAACTCAACCACCCCAGCAGCTGCTGGGAAAGCAGCTTGGAGAGCTGTAGGCAACCCAGGAGACTCCTGGAGTGCATGGAAGATAACTTTCTGACCCAGGTGACAGACAGCCCTGCCAGAGGGAATGCCACAGGATCTGATGGTCACCAGTGCAAGTGAGCTACTGGGGACACCAAGACTGGAGGCAGCCTGGGCTGCAGGGATCCTGCACTGGGGGAGTGCAGTCCTGAGGGACAGGGGTTGGCTGAGGAGTAAAAGTCCAGCTCTTGAACTTCAGGAAAGCAGACTCACAGTCCTTTGGGAACCTGGTCAGTGGGATCCCCTGACAGACTGCCCTCAGGGACAAGAGAGTAGAAGAGAGCTGGCAAGAGCTGGCAATCCCCAGGAGCACAAATCAGACAAGGCACGGCTGAGCAGGAACCTGCTGGTCAAAATGAAGGGAAAGAGGCAAATACACATGCAGTGGAAAGCAGGACAGGTAACCTAGGAAGAGTTTAGAGATGAAGCACAGTTGTGTAGGGAGGGGATGAGAAAGGCCAAGGCAACAAAACTGGAACTGAAGCTGGCAAGGGACACAAAGAATAACAGGAAGGGCTTCTACAGGTACATTAACCAGAAAAGGAGGGTCAAAGAAAGTGTACTCCTTCTGATAAACAACACTGGAGAGCTGGTAACAACAAAGGCTGAGGTACTTAACAACTTTGGCCTCAGTCTTCAATGGAAAACTTCTCTCACACCTCTTGACTGGAGGGAAAACAGAATGAGGACTGGAGAGCAAAGTTCATCCTGTAGGAGACAATGAGGTTTGTGACCACCTGAGGAACCTGAATGTACCCAGGGAGATGCATCCCAGAGTCCTGAGGGAATTGGCTGATGCAGTTGCCAAGCCACTCTCCATGACATTTGAAAAGTCACTGCACTCAGGGCAAGTCCCAGGTGACTGGAAAAGGGGAAACCTGGGAAACTACTGACCCTGGGAACCCCTGACCTGCCAGCCTTGGATCTGTGCCTGGGAAACTGATGGAACAGATCCTCCCAGAGGCTGTGCTAAGGTACATGGAGGACAGGCAGGTGATTTGGGGCAGCCAGCAGGGCTGCAGGAAAGGCAAGTCCTGTCTGACCAAGCCAGTGGCTTTCTGTGATGGGGTGACTGCATCAGTGGGTAAGGGAAGGGTTACAGATACCATCTTTCTGGACTTCTGTAAAGCCTTTTACAGAAAGGGACATGGACCCCCACAATATTCTCTCCAAATTAAGAGAGAGATTTGATGGGTTAATGGTTAGATGGAATAGGAATTGATTGGAGGGCTGTATCCAGAGGGTGATGGTCAATGGCCCAACAGACCTCAGTGACAAGTGCTGTGCCTCTGGGGTCTGTACTGGCACCACTCTGGTTTAGTATCTTCAGTAATGATACAGACAAGAGCATAAAGTGCATCCTCAGTAGATTTGCAGATAACACCAAGCTGAGTGCACTTGATGCCATCCAGAGGGACCTGGACAAGCTCTAGAGAAGGCACACAGGAATCTCCTGAGGTTTAACAAGACCAAGTGCTGATGCTGGTGCTGCACCTGGGTCAGAGCAACCCTGGTATCAGCACAGGCTGGGGATGGACAGATCACAGCAGCCCTGCCCAGAAGGACCTGGGGGTGCTGCAGGGTGAGAGGCTGGACATGACCCAGCCATGGGCACTGACAGCCCAGAGAGCCAAACGTGTCCTGGGCTGCATCCAGAGCAGGGTGGGCAGCAGGGCCAGGGAGGGGATTCTGCCCCTCTGCTCTGCTCTGCTGAGGCCCCACCTGCAGGGCTGCATCAGCTCTGGGTCCCAGCACAGGAAGGACGTGGACCTGCTGGGGTGAGTCCAGAGGAGGCCACAAAGATGCTCAGAGGGATGGAGCAGAGGGAAAGGGTTAAGAGATTTGGGATTGTTCAGCTTGGAAAAGAGAAGGTAAGACTATTTACAATGGCATGTAGAGAAGGACAAGGGGGAATGTGTTTAAATTGAAAGAGAGTAGGTTTACATCAGATATTAGGAAGGAAATCTTTACTGTGAGGGTGGTGAAACAGGTTGCCCAGCATAATTGTGGGTGCCCCATCCCTGCAAGTGTTCAAAGCCATGTTCAACAGGGCTCTGAACAACCTGGCCCAGTGAAATGTGTCCTGTTCCATGAGAAGTGGGTTGGAACTGGATGATCATCAGGGTGCCTTTCCAACCCAAACCACTCTATGATCAGCCTAAGACCTGTACCAAGAGTTATTGAACCACTTGAGTGCTGAAAAATATAAATTACTACCAGAAACTCCCCAACTATCATTTTACATATTTCTGGGCTTCACTGCTCAAATGCATTATGTACTCCAAGGAGACAGAAAATACTTGGCAGTGTGTGTGACTTACACAGCATTAATGTGCTTTTCTTTGATTTATACTGTGGTATGAGAAGCAATTCTTGTTTGTTTTCTCCTTTACAATCACAGCCATAGCTTTCACAGCCTTTTCTCAGGATGCATGTTTCTGCATCTTTTCCTCACCACCTTCTCACTGGGTCTGCAAATTAAAGATTATCTATAGACCAATCTGCAGTTTCCCTGAGACAACAGCAGTTTCTGTAACAATTCATTTTTCATCTGTTTGAATAGCTTTTACATCACAGTAGAAAAACTAATTCAATAGCAAACCAATTGCAGGATTAGGACTTCAGAAAATAATGTGAATGTTGATTAAGAACATACATATTTCTCTTGAGGATGTAAGATTCTTGTTTCTTTCTGAGTGCTAGAGTAAACTCTGGAACCACATTTCTCACAGAAGCACAAGATAAATGCCTTAAAAACCCAACCTGTCTTTAGCATTTGCCAACAAGCTCTGCTTCACACTGGAGCCTCTTTTTAGCTCTATTAAATTTTATTAGGAAATTTTAGAAGAATTTAGTGCGAAGTAATGCAACATTTTTGAAAAAAAGCAGCATTCTGTAACATTCTAAACTAGAACACTAGTTGGGCATCTAAGGACCATGCAAAGGTCCTGGTGATAGAGGAAGGTTACACTTATTCAAGTATCTTCTCTGTAGCAGAGCCACGAGTTTCTAGGAAAAAATATTTTGGAAGTGAGGAGAACTGATAAGAAATGAAAATGCTCAGCATCTTCTGTCCTACCATGTAACCAGAATGTGAAGGAAGGTCAAAATCACTGACCTGACAAAATCACTGACCTGTACCAAGAAAACTGGGTACACCAATTGGTACAAGGCTATTGGTCTTCAGCTTAGTTCAGTTGATATGGCTATGAACTTCTCTTTGCCTCAAGCCCTGGTTGATACAAAGTTGGGAAATGTTTTAATCTAGTTTAAAAAAGAAAACTGAAATAAAGCTGAACTATTCATTAAGCTAGATGACAGTACTTGTCACAACAGTCTAATAATCAGTATTTCATTTAATACTCATTGGAACAATTCAAACAGTATTTTATGAGTAGGACAATTTGAAAATAGGCAGTTGCTGGCTTTGTTTATTAACAAAAATGTAACCATACAGCAGACAATTATCACAGGAGCACAAACACTGGCTACTTTTGCAAGAACTGTTTGCTGATACATATGTAGTGTCCACCTCGTTTGTATTTACTTTAATTAACCAGGTATATACAATACCAGCACGTCTGTTAAAAATTTTCTAGCAAAACAAGAAAGAAGGAGCCTCTGTTTATAGGCACTACTTTTATTAGCATCTTAAAATATTTGAGAAAATGACAGTAGGTAGGAACAACATTCTCAACAGATGAATTCAGGTTTACAAGCATTTCTAGAAAACAAACACCGTTCTGCTGTACTTTCTGTGTTTTCACCTCACACCAAAATTCTCCCTGAACCACATACTTGCTGTGTATGTTGCTGAAACCCAGCTGCCATTTGAACTCAGCTTTCAAGCAGTGTGATCCCCCTTGAACTTTATTACCTAGTATTTGTCCACTATGGGAGGGGAGAGGAAACTGATGGGGAAGGAAGGTAGTGGGGGAAGGGAAGAGAGAGGGAAGGACTGGGGTAGAACAAATGGGAAATACATTTAAAAGCACAGACAACTGACAGTAAAATATATGTTCTTTGGTTAGCAAGCAGGAAAAAAAGGAGAGGGCTTGCATACATGATAGATACGCACTAGCATTCTAAAGCAGAAGACAAGAATGTCAAGAGTGTATTCTTTCCCCACTGCCAGATGGAAGGGCTATTATTATAAATGAAAGGCAGCAGTAGTGGATGCCAGGCACTTTTGTTGTGTGCCAGATTCTGAAGTCCAGATGTAAGCAGGTTACCCCTGGGACAGGACAGGCTTCAGCTCCCGCAGCAGAACAGAACCAATCACAGTTTTCTCAGTGTTTATGATGAGCTGTGCTGTAGAGCTCTCCTTCAGCTCCACTGTGACTAGCATCAGTGACCCACTGTGCACAGTCTTAGCTGCAAACCTGGAGGAAAATAAAAAAAAAAAAAAAAAAAAGAAAAGAGAAAAATCACTGAGGATCTTAAGGTCAAAGACTGCTAATGTTCCTTTAACTCTGCAAGAGTTAAATGAGCTCAAATATAATAAAATACTTCTAAATTCATTAATGCATTTCAGAGGATAAACCATAAAACCTCCCATAAATTCTTCAAGCATAATTTATGTAAATATTTTTGCATTTTAGAAGGGCAAAGAAGTACCATGCAAAATTTTGTATTTAGTAGTACAAATTAGATCTTATTTAAATAATTTTTAATGCAAATATTGATTGTTCAGTTCATCTACAATATTCATACACACTGACAACCTGACTACAGCTGTATAGAATTTTCCAAGGATTTTCATTATTTGGTGCCCCAAAGACAATACAAGTATGTTAAATGTGGAACACATACAAAAAGCCAAACTGATGTACTTTCTGAAATGTGTCTCCTCCTGTAATCCCAGAAATTAATTCAAACTAAACCAGAAATTATAAACATATAAAACAATCAGTTTGAAATGACAGTAACAGCAAGACAGAGTTATTCTATCTGTGAATTTATCTCCAGAACCATAAAAAGCTGCCCAATATTTTTAAACATTTTGTAATTATTAAAAATCCTACAAAGGAAATATAAAACTACCAACCAATCAGACAGACAAAAGTTAGGACTAATGCACCATTACTAAATTCCAAGACATGAAGAACCCACTAATTACATGGAATTAAAAGCAAAACTAGCCTTTTAAGCACCACAATTGACTGAAAAGCCATTTTGGGCACAATGAACTTCTGTCAATCCCGTTAATTCATTCTGTGGGCAGAGCCAGGCCCAAGAGACAGGAAGCAAGAGGATGGCAACAGCGTCCATCTTTCCATCTTCCACAAGGAGCACAACATGCTTCCCCCTGCCCGTCCCTCCCCCTTTCTAGGTTACTTCTCAACAACAAAGTTGCTGCACATGGGCTTTTGAAAACACTAACAAGTGTAGAGCAGGTCTGTGACCCCGTCTGACCCCACTTTGCAGGGCCAATCTCCTCTCCTCTTTCTGAATGACACGTGTCTGAATCAGAGCCATCTGCCTCAATTTGCGCAACATCTTCAGTCACAATAGGACCCAGTTAGCCCTGACAACAGCTCACAATACAGAAAAATCAAACTGCTGCGCTGACAGCACGCTGTGGGCTATTCAAGAGCAAACCAACTGGTCAGTGTCTCCTGCCTGACAATCAGCATGGGCCTTGCAAAGCGCCTGCCCAAGCCCTTGGGGATCTGTTTAATTACCATCAACATAAAGGAGGGAGTTTATCAGGAGATACTCAAAAAACTTCACTCCAGACTTAATTAAAATATTAGCCACTTAAGCAGGAAGCAGGTTCTCTTTAAACGAGAAGTAATTTCTGTCTTCTTTTTTTTTTTTTTTCTTCCCTTCTTTTTAAACTAAGCATATCAAAATCTCATAACACATTATACTAATTAAGGAAACATGGGACACTTTTCTAATGTCACCCATCACAGGTCAATCTATTTCTTTTGTCTGGATTACAGATACATTCAAAGACCTCTCTTTTTAATAGGAGGTTATAAAACAATATTACTAGTACAAAAATTACCTACTTAGCTAGTTATATCAATGATTCCATCTATTTTGTGCTGCAATGTAGAAGATGACTATTTCTCTCGTTGACTTCGACAGGGGGATAATTATAGAAACAATAGTCTTATTAGTCACTTTATTTACTTAACAGTTGTGTCTTGGGACAACACAGAAGCAGATTATCTCTGAGTATGCACATAAATAGGTTGCTAGTTGGCACTCCTGCTGTGCTTCATAGCCCCGAGGCTTGATTTTACCCTCTTTTATCAAAAGCTGAAAGTGATACAAAGTCAGCGTTCTGGGAAAGCCAAGGTGGTCCAAAGCACGAGAGATTAGTTTTGTGCTGATATTTTTACACGTGAATTTGCAAAATCACTTAGGGGATCAATAGTGCTTTTCCAAAGCCCTGAACAAAAAAACATAAAATCAATAAAATGTGAGTTTGCATGTGGTTTGCAAGATGCAAAGGCCTGATACTGAGATAATTTTACACAAAGTGTTAATATGCATAACTAGCAGCAGCTAATCAGCTTCTATCAGTGGTCACCGATATGAGATCTGGAATTGCTCGGTGAAGGAAGAATTGGACTGCAACAGGAAGACTCATTTCACCATTAAAAAAGCATGCATAGAGGAGAACCACTCAGCGGGTTTACAGATGCTTTTGAACTTAGGAACCCAAAAATCTGTTCCTTAGAATAGGGAACATAATCTAGTTTCTAAGGAGAGTTATAAATACATTTGTGCAATCTGTAAAACTGAATATAGTTATAACAGGATGAAGCAGTTGGCACCACCAGTAAAACTGATTTGTCAGTTATTTAGATGTTTTAAATACAGTCATTGAAAGATTTAGTTAATAGCTGTTTTCTCAACTAAAAAATACATGCTACTGCATTTATATGCTAACTCTTACCACAAACCCTCGAGGATTTTCCAAAAGGTGTGTTGTGTTCAACTAAATACCCAGAAAAGCCTAGAAACCATTAAAAAATACCTCAGCAGCAAAAAATTAATCACTAATAACATGTGTTCACTCTTAGTGAGAAACTTATTTTCTCCATGAGGTCAGTAATAATTTTTCATTTTGTAGGTTAGAATTTGAATTAAAAACAAACAAAAATCCCTAAACCAAACTAAACCAAAAAAAGACAATAAACCAACAAGAAATCATTGCCTTTAATAAGCCTTGAAGACTGCACTGTGATACATTTAAATCTAGGATGGACATTGATTGATTGTAGGTCCAAAAGAATGAATTTGTCCTGTGGACAACTCTTAAGACATGTATCATGGGCATGGTTCTGTTGCAACAAAGGATGCATCCGTAAATATAAAAAAACCACCAAACAAACAACAAAAACAAAGCAAATGAAACCCCAAAGCAAATGAAAATACATCAGGAAAACAGAACCAAGTATTTACTAATAGCTTCAACATGGCTGTTTCTGCTATGATGCAGTATTTAATTCAGTATAATATTGATTCTAAACCTGATTTTATATCATTAAAATATTCAGGAACATTTGCAGCTGTTAATATTTTTCCCATTTAAAAAAATCAAGATAGATTACAACAAAACAATGTGATAAATATTTGCATATTCTGAATGTTTACAATTTTTTCTAGAAAGAATGTTAAATGTTCTGAGCATAGGTGACATGCAAATAAAAAATAAGTTAATACGCTGTTTTTATATAAATATAGCACCTTTCAGTGGATAAGGAAATATACATAAAGAATCAAATTGAACATCAGTAAAATACCATATATTTTTAGAAAGTAACTCAGTCTTTCAGGAGTTAAAAATAAAGTACATAGTCTTGGTCATTTCCCATAAAATAAAATTTGTTCATTATAACCTTACAGAAAAATCTGATATATAATTGATACAAAGAGAAAGCACAGAGTATGAGATACTACAGTGTGACAGCATTTGCCAAACACTGACTTTGCAAAGATGACTAGTCTGAACACAGGCAGTAGTTTTCTCCTTTTTTTGTAGACAAAATATAGCTACTATAAGGAGATGCATTTTTATGGGGAAAGGTTATGAAAATTTCATGGCAGTGAATATACAGCAGCAGACTAACTCGCTTAAAATCTGCTCTTTAAAATTCAACATTAGAGAAAGTAAATTTACACCTGAACACTCACTGTCGGGATATTTACAGCAGAGCAGGGTTCGTTACGCATAATTCAACAGCATTAAAACACACTCTCTCCTGTCCGGTGCTTTTCCTCCTCTTTGACTTTTCCATTCAAGCCGGATTTGCTTCTTTTTCTGTTCTACTGCTTACCACAAAGGGTGACAATGGCCCATGGAGGCTAAAACTTTTTTTTTTTCCCCTCCACCCTTTCTTTAAATCTTGTACATGAAGCCTTCAATTACTGCCTGCTGAAGCAGACAGAATCCTATTAGTAAGGAAGACAATCAGAAGATGCAATGCCCTGCCCTAGCTGTAGAAAAATAATTAGTCCAAAGCTGACAAATGTGTAATCAAGTTATGCAATGAATATATTCAAAGGGGGAAAAAAAATACTGCAGTGAATTAGTCTTCAATTTGTAAATATAAGAATGAGTAACTACAAAGGACCTTTCAGCATGTCAACTGGTCAACAAAGATACTTACACTTATAGTTTCAGTACTCTGAATATTCCAATTGCTCTGCTATGTACAGATTTCACTTTATAAATAACAACTCATCTAAACTGGCTGAATTACTGATTTACTTGTATTCATTCTCTGAGTAAGCCTTAGAATGTGAAAAAGGAAATATTTGGGTACTAGTTCTGATCTGGGGATAGAGAAAGTTTAATACTAAAACTGTAAGCACAAATATACCCACAAAAAGAAGGAACTTAATCTGGTGATTTTAACATTGGTTACTACTAATAAAATTTGATTACTATTTACCTTAAAAATCATATTCTGATAATGTCAATTTCTTTTTTCCAGCCTATTTAATGCAATTTTAACACTACCTTTGATAAATACCTAATTCATTAAAATAATGTAATTATTTTTCAACATGATCTATTTTTTTCAGGGGGTATAAAATAAAAAAAAAATTATAAGATAGATTACAATTGAATGTACATTTTTTACCATGTTTATTTTTATTGCCAAAATAGATTTTGAGTCTGTCCTCAGTTTCCAGTGAGCAGCTGCACTGTACCTCTAACAAAAATGCAGAAATGCAAGTGAGTCTTCTGAACTTACTGTCCAACATATAGCACTACTCCACATGTTCAAAAAGATGCTGCATGAACTTTTTATCTCCTTCCGAATTTATCATTAGTTTAAAAATATCAGCATTTTTATATGTAGGTATTTATATCTCCTCCCCAAAATTTCAATGAGCTAAAAGCTTGAATCAAAATATTTGGTCCTCCCACCTAGAAAATTCTAATTGTAATACTTGATCTATTTTGTTTTCTTAAATACTTTACTCTTTTTTTCCCCCTATAGAATTGGGCATTTAATATGATACATGCTTGAGAATTATACTCAGTCTATTTTTAAAACAGGCTATAAATTTTAATTTGCAGGAAAATTGTTTAATTTCAAGAAAGCAGATTACCTTATAGAAAGATATTAAAATATTAAATATTAAATACTTAGAGATCTTTACAATCAAAGACAGTCTTCTGCTCAGTTAGTTCTTTAAGTGTTAAGCATTTTCTGTTTAAATAAGTAGCTCAAAAGGCTCCTGTTTGTTTTTCAAAAGAAAATGCTGCACATATTTATCACTTTATACCATTCAGATACAAAAGCAGTGCTGTCCTCTAGTGGACAGCAAATAAGCCAGGCTAGAACAATCTATTTTGATTAACTGCATATCTAAAATTACTCGCTCATATACTTTTAATGTTAAGACCAAATTTAATTTCCTAAAGTTATTTTAAAATTTTGCAATTTGCATATAAGCTGCTTAATACAATAATGTATCTACGGTGTTAAGGGCATTAAAATGAATCTGTGTGAAGGCATTCTCTTCATCAAGTATTTTGCACCAGTTAATTAAAATCTTCATATGATGATAACACAGGAAAATAGTATTAGTATACACAGGGCCCTTTAGTTAGCAGAGAGAAAATTTCAAGGTTTTGGAACACTAGGATTTGATTAAGGATTTGATTAGGCTTGATTAAGGAATAATTATAATAGGAAGAGTAATACGGGGAACTACAGAATGTGTACTTTCATACTTATAAATTCCAGCTTTCTTTTCCTCTATTAATAAAAATATTAACCTAAAAATAGTTACTAACCAGAAAGACTTCTAGTCCTGCCTGTTTAAAGAAGTATAAATAGCTAGCCTTGCTGGGCTTTTTTTTTTTTTTCATTTTTAAAGAAAACAAAACCAAAATCCCCAGAACAGAAAGCTGGAATTACTTCCACCATAAAACAAGAAAACATTAAGAGAACGTCTGGCTAAAATAAAGGTTGTGGACAGCCTAAAATAAAATAAATGTGGACATGGATATACTATTCCATTTAAAATTCTTTCTCCTACAGGTAAAGACTACCAAAGAAGCTGTTTTGCTTAGGTTATTTAGCTCTCTAATTAATTCCTACTTGAGAGATTAGGAAGCAAAATCAAAGCTGCATGCCTGTTACAAGTTTATTTATGCAGCTACCCACTGAAGCTTTCTGGAGGAGCAGAAAAGGAAGAGTGAGCCCCACAGCTAAGGAACCACAGAAGCAAAACAGTCTTAGGTAACTGCATCAAAGGAGCTACTTAGCAGGAGCAGAGGTTGATTTCCCTTCCTTGGAGCTCTCCAACAGGCTAATTGCTTAGTAAAAACCCTCAGAACAGGTGTGCTTGCACACAGAACAGGAAAGGCCTTTAAAAAAGTCTTTGTGGATTTACAGACCTGTTTATCAGCTACTGAGAACACATACTTGGATTCAAGTGAATAAGTATAAAGAACGTCTATTTCTCAGAAATTTATACACGGTGTTTATCCTCAACAGATGGGTATTCTCCTTTCCAGCAGACATGCTGGAAGCAGATGCAGTTGTTAGTTATGTCAAGCTGATGGGGTCCGATCACTAACTTTCTGCCTGAGAATTCTTGCAAATTTAGTGCAAATTGGAAGACGAAATACATAGAAAAATTTTCCAGGCGGACCCCTTTAGATGGAGTTTGGTTCAATACAAATGCACCTACAAACACTTGCAATTGCCTACCTTTTCTCCCCACATTAAGTGTTGCTGGATTAAAAAGATGTGGGGAGGATAACTGATTACTAAGCACGACATTCTCTGATAATCAAAATTGTCTGTAAACAAAACCCTCTTTCCTTTGAGAATCAGTCTGCCAATATACTATAAATGGGACATGACAGGTTGCAAAATGATAAAAAGGGGTGAATACAACCAGACTGTCAGGCTGATGCATGGGGTGAGAAATAAAGGCTAGTGAAACACAGGTCCTTGGATTTGTCTGTTTTCTGGATTTTAAACATTTTATGCAAGTTTCTACATTTGGTCTTGTTTTCATATTATTCAGAGTATGAATTCTCACCCACTGCAGTGTGTTCACTGCCATAATAAATTATTTACACGGTATGTTTCTGATTTTGCTAAAGGATAGCAATACAAGCCTCCACAAGACAGGTGGACAGTATTTTACATCTTGTTCAATAATTGCTTATTCAAGAAATCAGACAGTTAAGGGTACACTAAGCAATGGCATACTACATACAGCAAGCTCTGAAGAAACCACCATATCTACATGGTTCAGTGAAGTGTCCTTAAAAATGTGTGCCTCAGAAGCTGCACAGTCACTGCATGCACTGCTGTGCTTGAGCTACTGAGACTTGCCCCAGCAATGAGCAGATGCTGTTTCATGCTTCTTTGTTTAAAACTTAGCTTGGTTGCTGCTAATTCAGGTATCTACACTGACACCACACTAAGAGATGAGAATCCTCCCTCTGCAAGTCCTGGTCATGTCTAGGAAGAAGAGATGGCTGTTGGTATTGCCACTTTCCTGACTGTAATGGAGAAAGACATTAAAATCCCTATTTTAAAATGTAAAATGGCTGTTCTGAAGCACTTCAGAGCTTCATTGTTGAAAGGGATTTGATTTTCTCCAAAACCTCAGACTGTCCCGTATTGGGTTGTTGAAATTATAGATCTGACCATGTGAAATTTGAGGACTGAAATTAATGCTGAGTGCATGTCAATGGTTACAGCCATCCTGATGAACTGTAGCATACAGATATGTATATGACACCATGCCCACTCTCTAATTCTGCTACTTCCTGTTTGCAATTGAGGATTCCTTCCAGAATACAACAGCAGCAACAGACTAGTGCAATGGACTACTAAATAAGTTGAGGTTGACTAAACCTCATTCTTCATTATCCACCCTGCTGGCTTTCAGAGTTTTATCTTCCTGACTGATTGGGCAATGCACAGGTAGTCTTCAAGAATGAAAAGAATGGAAAAGATGATCTAATCTTTCACCATTTTTAGAGCCACAGTCATTGAAGTAAATAATATTCTGTAGTACAATGCATCCCATTTAGGAAATGCTTTGGGAAGTAGAAGATAGAGAGGGAGGCAGCTGAAGACTGCCTGATTCTCCATCTCATTGCACATTATACTCTGACGTCAATGGAAGCACACAAGTATAAAACAAAATGAGAGTGAAGAAGTAAATCCAGTTTGTGATCTTAGCTCTGAACAGATTCTGCTGCCATATGCTGCCGCCAACACTTTAAAAGCTTGGCACCATATTTTTGTTGGCAGTGTGAAAAAATGCCTTCTATGTGTATTTCCATTACTTTTTGCCTAAACCTCTCTTTCATGCATAGGGCCTTATGTAATAGTAGACAATATTTTGACACTTTCTAGAGGACTGTAAGAGCATTCAAGTCTTTATAAGATTCAAGTCTGCAACTAGCCTTTTCATTCCATCACCATCTGTTATCTTTTGCTATATTCAAAGTGAAGCAGATGATGACAACCTATATCTCTAGGAAATGAAAATGAATAAAGGAGGAAGAGACCTGAGGAACTTTTAGAATATTCATCTGAGAAGAATAAGCAACACATGTTGAAAGTAATACTAGCATGAAGGGCATTTCTGGGTAAAAAAGGCTTGTGTCAGTTATATAGAATATAACTGAAAATCTTGAATTGAATAATGTCTTCATCTCATCATATTTTGAAATAGAACAGCCTGGATTTTTTTATTGTTGTTGTTGTTGTATCTAAAGCAATGAATGTTACTGCCCAAGTAGAGACCAGGAGCTCAAGTAATGTTCTATAGAAGAATTAACTTTGAGGGAATAAATATCCTCTATTATGTGCCCTCTTATTTTGAAGATAGAAAAATTCCTAACAGGCTTTCCCCACTGCCAACAAACAGCAGACATACTTCAACTGAAAAGTAGTTATTCCCTAAAGGTAGTTATTCAGAGTGATTTTATTCCCCACTGTAACAAATACTTTTCTTTCAGTGTCTTGTCTTCAGATATTCAAATGGTGCCCTCAGCTGAGGTCTGAACCAAAAGACAGAAGCTTGGTACCTTAGCTGACTCTTTGAAATCACTCTGTCAACATCAAGGAATTGTTTCTTAGAACATTAAAAGAGCTATGGATATTCCAACAATTACTCCAATCAGTCTTGTGAAAATATATTTTAAGAAAAAAAAAGGGACTTCTTTTCTGAAGTTTTCATATTTAAGAAAACACATTTCTCACTCAAGAAAATTTCTCTTCTGAAATGCATTTCACCTTCTTGCTTCTAGTAGAAGCTTTTTAAAATTGAAATAATGTTTCCACTTATAAGTAAAAGCAAGAAAGATCAATATATAAAATAGCTAAATCCTATTAAGAACATGCAAATGCATTCATTGCATGTTGTCTTACAAGGCCTCGTAATCTAAGCCCTTGAATAAACTCCATTGAAGATTAGGTAACTATTCTAAAGGAAGTAAAGTAGTACAGCAAATTTATTTTTCATATATATACAAATATTAACCTGCAATTTTGTGCTCTGATATATATGTCTATATCTACATCTACATCTATATCTTGGCTACTGAGTTAAAATTTTTTGCAGCTATCACTTCAAACAAAAACTGGTCAGAAAAGAGAGTTTAAAGCAGAATCAACTATGTCACCTGGAATATTGTTCTACATTCACGTAACAGTTAAATTGTTACATTGTAACTAAGTACACAAATTTAGTAGCCACATGATAGAGAAAAGAAATGAATGTAAGAAAGCGTTGCTATCTTGTGATATGTTCAGATATATAGCTAATGTATTTGACATTTGTTTTCCCCTATTTCATCTTTCTTTGGTGACTGTACGCCACTCTGTTGATATTTATTTCAAATATTTACTTTCAAATCTTCATTATATTTGCTCTAAGTGTTTTTACTTTGTGCAAAAATAAAAACCTAATAGGGTTATTAATTTAAGGACCAGTAATTGGATTCCACCAGCATGACAACATCTTCAGCATGAATGTGAATACGTTTAGACTGAAAGAAACCATGAAACCCACCTGTTCATGTCCATTAGATACTCTTGCACTTGTATTAAACTGTACAATTTCATTTTGAATGAGTATATTGCATTGCCAGGCAATACAATTTTTTTTGGCATTAGCCATCATTAAGCAGCAATACTCAAGTTGGGGATGATCAACTAATAGGTTAATATAATTCATGCTGCTCAGTGCAGAACGCCAGTTAAAAAACAGTACTTCTTTTTCTGTGTAAAAAGGTATGTACTAGGCTCTTCCAAGAAGTCAGCTGAAGTAGTCCTCACAGAACAGAATGATAAACTACAAGTTTTCAGATGCACTTGCATTAGAACAAGACAAATGACAACTCTATAAAAAATTGGAAAATTCACTTTTAATGTGTTTTTACTGAATCTGTAACTGTTTAGACAAGATAAAAGATGACTGTTTATTTTATTATCCTGAACTTGTGTGTCACATAAATATGTCAAAATTCTTGTATCCATGAGACCTCTGCCAGAAGAGATTTAATTTTTGTTTCCTCTGAAACAAAGACAGAGTTCATTTAATCCTAACATATGTTTGCTTTAGATATGTATCTATATGAATATTAAAATTTCAGTAATTTTTTTCAGCATTTTGAAAGGATTAATGATCTAATATCTACCTTAAATATTCATTCATGTGAATCTAGGATTTACTTTAATGACAAAGCATTACTGTTTAAAAGATGAACAGGTTCATCACAGCATCAATTAGGTAATGTTCCTCCTCAGTAAAATCTAGGTGGAATTATGACTACATAGTATCTGTGAACTCCATTTACTGATGGTGTTTTCTACTGCTGGGCATTTCTCATAGGCCACTTAAATTGTTATAAACAATTTTGATGGATTACTCTGTAGTCTGTAACTACTGTGGCAGACTGAAAACATTGTGTTTTGAATCTAAAGGATCAAGGATGACTTCAGGGTGCTCTGAAGCACTCTGAATACTTCAGCTTGACCTGAACATGACTTTAAGCCCTGTCTCTGAAGGACTGTACCCAACAGTAAGCGTTGAAGTACCTTCAATTTATTTACTGTTGGCGGTAGACTCTGTTGTAGAAAACATCCTTTAAAAGGAACCAAAAGAGCAAAAGAAAACAACATCAAATTAGAAACTTATCTACAACCTGGAAACCTGTGGCTGAGCTAGGAGCTAGGCTATTATTTTAGGGAGCCTTTTTGAGACTCAGTCAACAAAACAATCCATGCCTATGTGATAAGTCTCATGTGATAGATAGGGTAAGGATGGAGAGCACCTGTAGACTGCAGACACTTCAGTCTCTCTTGATTGACACTCTCACCTAGTCTTTGAATTGATGTTGAGAACACAGGCTATACAGATCCCTCAGGGATGCAACAAATGAGGACTCTTTCATGGAGGATCAGGTGTCAACAGTGACAATCATTTCAGTGCAATTGCACTAGCTGTGCCATGTTTTTATGGTGAAACAGAATTTTATCATTAACCGTATCAAATACATAGGAAAATCCAGCTGGGTTAATGTTAATGCAATGCAATACAAATGCCCAGCAATGCAGAAGAGACTACATCCAACAATATCAGGTTATTAATCTTGTGTAGGCTTCAGCATTCTCACCCTTTCAAACAGCCATCTCAGTCAGCAAAATTTCAAAGAAAAGCATTGTTCTTTTCTTTAAAAGAAGATAATTTGCTCTTATTGAATAGTAAAATTCAGGGGACTAGAGATAATTCAGAATTTAGTGAACAATTTTAGTAGGTGGTAAGAGAGATGTATTCATTTTCTTATTTCAAGACCAGGTTTGTTCCTGCCACAAGTGAGAAGCCGTACAGATTCACAGGACTAAATATTTTGAGTCAACCACATTAAAAGCTGTCATTAACCAACAATTGCATCAATTCCACTGACATTCTGTATCATAGCATTTGGATGAAAAGGATTAATCTACAAGTAAAAACTAGAAATTTGACAGGGCCAATGACTTTCTTGGCTAACAATTGTTTTTGCCTGCAGATACATATACAGGAATGTCAAAAAATAATGTAGGAAAACAAGTTGCTCCTCACAGATTATAAAACTGGAGCAGGTTACTTACTATGGGAAACAGAAACAAAAAAAAAACATCCCCAAAAACCTTCTTGGAAGTACTGTGCTTTAAAAGGCTACCTCTTTCCTTTGAAACAAGACAAGGGATGGACAATTTCCTCCTTTACTGTGTACAGTAAAGTCTAGACCCTTCTATACACACTCAAATAACAAGCTGCAGAGTACTTAGGGTTAGTATTATATACTACAGTATAATTTGGTACCTTCTCCCTTAAAGGTATGGATAATAAATTTTTCCCTAATATTATCAAATGTTGATGAATTTTGAACAAATTCATATTAAAAGATGGTTGTACTTTGAATAACATATAATCTTACCTGTGTATGTTATCTTGACCAGAGGGGACTACACCCAGGTTTGCTGCTTTCACTACTCTCTCAATTATTACAGGACTAGTAGAGTTCTCTGGAGCAACAGCTATTGTAGCAGATGTCTCATTCATTCCTGTCAGCATTCCTGAAACATTAAGTATTTCATATGAATACAATAAGATTTGCTTGCTTATTAAGTATTAAACCAAAATAGTAGACATCTAAACAAAAACAAACAAAAAAAACCCCATTAAAAGTTAAATAATTTCTTGAGAAAACAATTTTATAAGAACTCCCATAATTACCTTAGTTTAATGTCTTACTTGCAAAAACCTATTATCAAAAACAAACTAGTAATAGCTGAACAATGACATGTGTGATACTAATGCAACCCTGAAACCAAGGTAGTTCTTTTCTCATAAAAAGCTTAATTTAAAAGAAGAATGCAAATGCAGAAATTAATATTAAGAAAGACTGATTTGGAAAGGTCCAGCTTAAGTAAGAATATATACAAAGATCCTTTATAATCTTTCAATCATGTATTTAATTATAATTCCATATCCAATTGCTAAAACTGATCTTTAAATTCAGATAATAGTAATTGGTTCAATTTAGTTACTTA
>JADMLD010001394.1:10067500-10110000 GCA_017589585.1 Phylloscopus whistleri | reverse complement strand
TAACTTTTACTAATCTCAATATTTATTTGGGATCTACAAAGCATCATACTCAATCTAAATGCTTGCAAAGGACAAATTATTGTGCATTCCACAGATCCTTTGAGAGAACTATTACACATCCTGTCATCAGCTACAGCTGTCCTAGTGATAGGGCTAAACATAGAAAAGATGCAATTTCAGACAAGATGATGATATTGTCTGAAAAAAACCCACAATCAAGCCAAACAATAAATACAGTAGTAAAGGAGAAATATTTTGGTAACTTCAATTTTATAGTATGTGATATATTTAAACAAAACTACACAGCATACTGGTTAATGTAAAAGCACACTGGAAAACTGCAGAACTTGAGGCCATTTTCTTAAGAGCAGAGTTAAAAAATACTATCACTAGAAACACAATACTATGAAATGTTACACATTTCTCCTAAAGAAATAAATATCATAGAGTGAACTTCCTCTCCCTATCCATTCAATTCTCTAAGCTTCCAACTATTTTGTCTGAGACTTCTTCAAGGATACAGAAACTCAAGATACATTCACTCTGCTATGTTTCATTGACTAAGTGTACCACAAGGAATTGGCCTAGCAATTCAGGATCAGCACATCCAGTCAGAGTCTTTGTTAATGCTTTAAGGCCTGAGAAATTTTTGGAGAAGAACACTTTCCTTTTTTTTTTTTTTTTTTTTTTTTTTTCTGGTGTACCTAATAGCCAATATATATTGATTGGTGACATGCCTCAGATATCTTACTTAAATATAATGATACAATCATTAGAATGGAAAATACATTTCATCCATTAACATCCATGTGATTTAAATTAACCTAAAACACGTGCTATGGATGTTTTATAACTCTGCAACTTCAAAGTTCTGAAACAAGACAGACTGATGGAAAGCAAACAGCTTATAGAAAACGTGTGTCTCCCTCCTAAATATGCAAGACAAGCCACCTGGAAAAAGAAAGGCATTTTACAGTCCTTCTACTCAAAATTCTAATACTTATCGTAATTTTCAAAAGAAAATGCTAAGGAAGTAGTACATTCTTATTTTCTAGCTTTTGATGTGTTATAATTATGCTTATGACTGCAGTCTCAAGTACAGGCTCTTCAAATAAAACTGGACATTTATGCCAGCATTTTTGAGAACTGCTGTTTAGTAAACATACAGGGGAACAGTCCCTTCAAAATTTCTAGTACTTCCTTTACAAAAAATCATTTATTAAGTGCCGCTTTTAAAAGCTAACAAATTCAAACTTTTTTCCCCCTGCACTGCTTTTTTCCCCCTGTACTACTTTAAATGCCATCCATCTCTAGTCATTATTACAATAAAAGAGCAGGGATTGCTTGATTGTCTAGCCTGATTAAGTGCACAGTAAAATAAGCAAGAAGTATTTTTTTCTTTAATTTTTCCTTTGAAAAGTGATTAAGAACTCAATCAGCATAAGAGCTGATAGAAGGGTCTTTAATCAACTGCCTCATTAATTCTTTGCTGTTCATACCTACTACTTGGACTATAAGACTAACACTTTCAACAATACCTTGAACAATTGACACTGTTCAATTGATTGTTCAGCCAATGTTATGTTTCATATTTAAGCAAGATGTGCTCTATATAATTCAGCTTGAAACAGACAAACCATTCTGTGTACAATGATTTACGTCCTACATTGACTGGAGAGATGCCATTTGTATACATAAACTTGACTTACAGCATCAATTATTAGATTGCTTTAATGCTTATAACAATATTTCCACAATAAGAAGGAATAAAATCGTGAGTACAGCTTGGGCTTTTTATGTCTGTAACTGCCCAAGAGGACCACTTGGCACCTCTGCTGTTAACAAACATTCCACTTCCATTTTCTCTAGTGAATAAATAGCTAATATATATTCTTTGATAAAACATGAACTCTTCATAGCCTATAAGCAGAAATTCTGATTGCTAGTTGTTCTTCAAAACCACTTCGTTCTTAATTTCACTTTAGTCAGCATCTGGGTTACTTTGCATTACTTTAATTCCAGTGTGCTTCAGTAAATTTCTTTCTCAGCTACAGAAAATCATCCCTCCTTATAGATTCTCTTCATCAGACACTTCACAGATTAAATATACAGCTTTTGTTTATTGATCTGCATCTCTTTTATTACATCTTTATATTAGAGAGCTCACAATATCTAATTTAACAAAAGTTATTTCATAATTCCATAGAACCGCAATACGATTCAGAAGGGGCATTAGAAATCACCTGGTTCCACCTCCTGCTTAAGTGAGAGTCACCTTAGCTCACTCTGCTCATGGCCATGTCCATTTGAGCTCTGAGTATCTCCAAAGATGGAGATTTCATCAGATATCTAATGGAGAAGTTTGAGAATAAAATTGAGGCTTGGAATACAACTACTTAACTTCCCCCAATACCTAGTGAACTAAATTTCAGTGTATTTAACTTACTTATTTATATTTTCAAGACTATAATTAATATAAATGATGCTTAAACAAAAAATTAGATTAACTTTTAAAAAGTTAACCAGTTGTCTGCTGGACAACTGGTTCAAGCTGCACTGAAGCATCTCTCAGATAGTGTTGTTTTCACTTTCCTGGAAGATCAAGGTGAAGAAGCTTACTGGAAAAAACACCTAAAATTTCTCAGACCAACAGAACATGTTTTTTGATTTCAAAAATTAAAGACTGCATTTTCTGGTATTAGCAAGTGCAGTTGGTAAGTTACAGTCTTAGAAGAACAAGAATACTAATGAGAAGTTCTTAGAGGGAAGCTCTAAAACCATCAAACAGTTGGGGTTGTCTGACAACAGTACCTTGCCAACAGTAACTTGCAGAATCTGTTATGAATTTAATTGTGAACTTATGGGCAAATAATATTACACATCATTACTCTTACTCCTTAAAAACTGTTAAACTGTACATATTATATTTTTAAAAGACATCATTTTCATGATTCAAGTATCACATTAATTTATCTTCTGACATACCCATCAAGATGAACAAATGAGAGACAATAATGCTCCCACAGAAACAAAGGGAGACTTACTAGCTCTACAATAAACTGCAAAACTAACATTCTACCCTTCAGAAGATGCACAGTTTAAAGATTTCTGCAGATGGAGTGGGAGCAGCTAGCACCTGTCACTTGAAACCCTTGGCTATTCCCTCTCTCAGTTTGGTTGTTTTTTCTTTTTAAAGAATTGGCTTTGAAGGGTTCCTAGTAAAGAAGTTCTTTACCATAACAAAAGACTTGAGAACAGTGATGGCAAGATCTTCTTTATAATTAAAGTAAATAACACTAACACTTGTGAATGATTTATTTTAAAATTCCAAAATAGCAGTGGTTAAAGTCTTAACTTCCAAGGCTTTTAATAAATTAATATTCTAACCAGACTGGGAATATTCTTCTTGCTCTTTATACAATCCTTTTTTGTTGCACTCCCAGCAGCAGCTTGTCCCAGAACATATCTATCTGAAACCAGCTTACAATTTTTGTCTTGTATTCACAAAAATCCCCATAAATGTTAGAAAAAAGAACATAAGAGGAAGAGCAACACTAAGAGAGAATTAAGTTCTTGCAAAACAAAACACAGAATGGAGAAGTATAAGAGACTTGATTCATAGTGTTGCTGAAGAAAAGAAAGGATTGCATCCTGCTTTTACGAGACAAAAAGGCCAAAGCAATAGAACAAATGAAAGCAGTTGTTCATGTCCAGCCTTGTTTTTTCCAGGTCAGTTATTTATCTGGGCATAATTGTGTTCTGGAATAGGGCCAGCTGACTACTTTAGAGTAATGAAATAAAGAAAAGAGTACCAGATTGCTTGTCTTACATCTATAAGCAACTTGGTGATCTGCTGACAAAGCACTAGGGAAGGAAACTGCAAGGAAAAAGTGAAAATGCAAGTGACAGTGATGTGAAGACAATCCTGCATCTCTAACATTAGCTTTTAATATATTCCATAACATATTCCAGTACATGATTTTAATCAGATGCTTTTGTGCAAGCATCTACACCTGAATGCATGCTTGCACCCAACAAAAATACTGACTGCTATCCAACCAAGCCTCTTCATTTACTCTGCCTTGCAGGTAGAAGTTCTGCTTGGGAAGATTTCTACATCAACACAGAGGGAAGAAGTAAGTGAATTTCATGCTGCAAAAAAAATCTCCTCCTTTGAAAATAAAATTCAGAGTAAAAGCTTCTACAATAAGACAGAACCTGCAGAGAACAGACAGAACAAAGTTTTTAAATCTCATTTACAGAGTTTACTTCATTTAAGAAATTGCTAGATTCTTTCTGCTACACCAAACTCTTCTGGAGTAATCAGCAAAATGTTTTCTTTATATAGTACAGGACAGATGAAACAAACAGACAGCTTCCTTTTCTATCAGCATAACAACAGCAGAAGAGCATGTATTCCCCTCATCAGAAGGAAAGGTTCCTTCTGATGACACTGGGACATTAAGAAATGCTAATATATGGTAACCAGTTAAAAACCTCTATCATGTTATGCTATTTTCCAATTATGTAACTATTTTGAAAAGGATGAAAGGCACAGAAGCTGTTACTTTCATTAGATTTCTCTTTCTTCTTGGGAGCTCTGGTTGTGTTCTTTGCACTGAAACCTTGAGAAAACCAGGGAGAGATGCAAAACCAAAACTAGGGAGAGAAATGCAAAACCAAAACTAAGGAGAGAGATGCATGGCATGGACATCTCCCCTACCCCAAACAGTTTCAATGACAGCTAAACAACTCCCTGCATACTTTTCAAAAGAACAGAAAAAAGAAGAGAACAGCTTCTCCATAAGTTAATTTTATCTTTAAAGCTGTGGTTCTTTCATCGTTTTGGGAAGAACTAAGGTAATTTGGAAAGAGAGGATGAAAAGAATAAGAAAGAAAAGGAAAAGACAAGCTTTCTTCTCCAGCTTTCAATGTTGTAAAAAGGATATCTCCCTTTCACCTTTAGTCATTCATCATACCTACAAGAAACTGGAGATTTGCCCACTGAGTTATACAAACACAGACAGGAATTCACAACACTAAATACATATACAAAAAATAGAGTAAGGGCATGTATATGCTCTGTCTCTATAACCTTCCTTGTCCTTCATCTCAAGAGAGCCAAAGATTTTCTTTCCAAAAGTCTGACACAGCAAAGCTCCCAAATATTCTGACATCTTAAAAAGCTAGTAAGCTGAGAGAAAGACTTGAGAATATCTGAAAAGCAGAGACATGCAAGACAGTACAGGTAACACAAGTGGTAGGACTGTTGATGAACACTCAAGGAGCTCAAGGATTCAAGAAAAAACACACTGATGTGGACATCTCTAAGATTTGACAAGGGGAAAAAAAAAAGAGAATTCCACATCCAGTGGTCTCTTGCAGATAGTCTGCTATATCAAGGATCCATTCCAACCTTCTCTCTGCTCAATTGATGCCTACCTGCTTAGCTAAGGCTCAGGTCTCTGACTCAGGTATACTAAAATTTAACTATAATTCAACAAGCTAGCAACCTGCCTTGGGCACGTGAGTTAGCCTGTAACAAATTGCTTTCAACTCCTAAGCTGTGCACATCCTGCTTGCAAAATGAGAACAAAGTAACACAAAAACAAAGAGTAACATTCAAAAAAATCTTTTAAAAGGCCGAGTTCCTCCATTTATTCCCCTTTAACTTTCTGCTTGAGAGGCATTATCATGCAGAACACCAGCGTGGCTGAAATAGCTGCCTCTGCAAGGAGGTAGCACAAGAAAAATAACAATGAAGAGATGTTCTCCTTAGAAGTACATGCTGTGGACATCCTAATACACATTCTAAATAAATGCATTAGGCACAGTTTTCAAGTTAAGGCATTTCACGCCCCTTTAATTAGATGTGTGATCTTGGTAAGGTTTGCTTACCAAAAATAGTATTTGAGAGGGAGGTCTTTCAAAGCTCATTCCTTCAAACCTCTACACTGCAGGTTCTCCTTCATTGTCCTTGACTTGTACAACAAATTCGGAAAAGGATCTAAATATTTTATGACTCATGTTAGTTTTTTTTTTCTTTATACAGTTTGTATTTATCGAACCACTAGTACCACAGCACATCCCTAAGCAGAAGGGTAGTGTTTGCTATGCAAAACACACAGTCCATGATTGGCATCTAAGACCAATTGATCTACCCATTACCACTATGTCCCTACCCCCACAAGCTTTACTACAAAGCTATTGATTTAAACACTGCCGATCGGTTTCCATTTTCTGATTTTGGGCAGGCCAATTAAGAAAGTGAGTAATTGTGATTACACTGCTTCAGGATCAATTACATTTGATGCAAGATAAAGTGCTCCTCTTAGAACAATGTAAAGAAAATTCTTATGATCAGGAACACTTTACTGCTGAACATGCTTCTAGGCAAAAGTACAAAATAACTGACAACATCTTTCACAGAGATATGTTAATAGGAAATATGAGAGTACAGACACCTTTGTGTGCACACTTCTTCAACCACGTTTTGACAAACTTCTAGAAGTCATTCCTTCTTTTGAATTAAAGCTTTTTAAAAGTTACAGAGCCTGTAGCTGAGTTCTTTCAGACATTGCTCCCAAACATCACACTGCACAATTTCTTCAGAGATACTGAAGATCAGTAGGATTTTGAACAAAATACGTTCTCAGTGTAAAATAGCAAATTTAATGCAAGTAACATTTTACCTACTTTTATACTATTTTCTAGGAACTAACGGAAAGAAACAAGGCCCTATCAATTAGCAAAGGAACAAAGTAAGCAATTCCTATTCTTAATTTAATTTTAAACTTAGCTTGAGCGCTTTGTCATTGGACTCACATTGTCTAAATCATTAAAATGAATACACCACTGAGGTCTGAGGCAAATCTATTTACAGTGATGTTACTCATAGTCTGGTTGGTGTTCAGGAATATTGATCTGTCTTGTTTGTCTAATAGGAAAATAATAAACAATTACTAGGCAATGTTGGAGAAAGTAATCAGTTTTTATATATCGCTAATACAGCAGACCTCCCAAAACATAAAGGTGATGATCTGCATAAAATCAATGTGTTATGCTACATTGCTTATCCTCATCACTGCTAAGATTCTTAGCAATAAATGGTATAAGTTAAAAATCAAATCATTGGTAGACTGAAAATATGTACTTGAAAGAAAAATATCCACTTTATTTAAAAAAGAATGTTTCTGCTTGATAAACTGAGCATATACTATTTTATAAAACTCAAAATGTCTTTAGATAAAGAGAGTCAGAGTCTATAATTTTGAAGCAATTTTGAAATTGCACTGCCTACAAGGGAACCTCCTTCCCAAACAAACATCAGGCAACAGTTCAAAGCTGTTTCCAAACTCCAGCAAACAGCATACAAACCAGCTACAGCAACGTGACGTGCTTAAACTACATGCTGCAGACGTTTTGCTGGGAGTACAAATATGTGTAAACTGACTATGCAGGAGCATCCACTGTACAGGTAAAAGCTTGAGAAACGGAAAGAAAAAAATCCAATAGTAAAATCTCCTTGCCCCTAGAACAAGAAATGTTATTTTAGCAGTGGTACTTTAGGAGTCACTTGGGTACATCTCTATTATTAGGATTTTCATGCTATCTTCAATAATCTGTCAGTTGAATCTATCGGTACACTAAAATTGCTACAGAAATTTTCTAAAGGAAGAAGTATAGAACATTCACAAAGGGATTCCCCTGAACTAAAATGCAGCAATGTGAATGAATATTCATTATCCCTCTTTTCGTGCTGAATACTGAAAGCTGTGCTTCTTGCAACAAAACATGTAAAACCCCCATTATTTCAAAATACGTAGAAAATACATATAAAGTTGTGCAGATCTGTATAGTGCTTTTGCACAGTTTAAAAGGCTGTACAAACCTGAAAAGCTCCTAAAAGTGGTGTCGAGTTTTTTCCCACCCTTTCTTTCCCAATGTTAGGACATCGCTACTGTAAATTAGGCGGGTTTCATACGCTAGTTTGTAACAGAATTCTCACTGGGTGAAAGGCTTCCCTGCTAGCCTGGGATGCAGAAAGAGGACCTTGCATGCACCAATAAAGAGCACAAAAAATGTAAATCAGGCACGTTAGACAAGATTTAGCTGGCCAGCCAGTTGGTTTTATTCTCACTATTGACTTAAAATAATCTACAGCATGAGGAATAAACTTGTTTGGTGGGCAATTTTTGGGGTTGTTTTCAGGCAGTCATGTTAGAATGACCATGAGCAACCATAATAAAGACTCAGGGTAGTAAAATCTGGTAGTAAAATGCCATTTTTGACTTGCTGCTTCTTACAAGGAAGAACACACACAAAGCACTACAGCGGGATAGTCAGACATGACTACCCCTTTCAAGATGGTGTTAAGAAGAACACCAAGAGGAGTGGGACAAAAAAGTAAAGCTTCTAAAAGTAAAACTGAACACTAATGTGTTCCTTCCCCTAAAGCATCCTGGATATATATCATGTTGTAAATTTTGTTTAATTCTTTGATTATTAAATAAAACAGTGAGTCTGATATCGCCAAGTAGACTTCCAATGAACACTACTTCTATCTTCCAGTTGCAAAAAATCCTGACCCTCCCCCTATCAAGAACTTACCATAACTGGAAACTGGCAGTCTGGGTAGAATCACAGAAGTCAATACCCATTGCAGCAGTAATGGATCCTCCAGGCTCAAGGCACTCTGCATGAAGAGATTTTTTAACAGGTAAAGCACCCATGCAAGGCAACAGAAGATGTCAGATGCAACCCCCCAAACTTCACATAATGAAAAACCCCAAAAAGCTCTGTAAGAAAAAAATCCAATAGTTGTAGTTTTATTACAAGTAGGCACCACACAATTGTCACATTTGCATGTTTAAGCATCCTGGATTCCCCCTCTCACACAGTTAATGCACATGACATGTTGCCATTTCAGTCTTAGAGCCCCAGCAACAAAATAAGGCCTTGTATTAGAAAAGCAAGGAAAGGAAAATTATTTACAGAAAAAAAAAAAAAAAAAGATACTGAAGTGACATCCTTTTAATTGTGCACAGATCCAGCACTGAGATTTCATTTCCAGTAACACTGGTTTGCAGATTTGGTTAGTAAATAGCAAAACACAACAAATAAAATCTATATTAACATACATCATAATGGAAAATCAGCTGAACCTAAACTATTTCATAATTACTGTGGTTTACTTGTGTCTCAATATTCCACTTGCATTAGTTGGAAGGGAGAAGAAAGATTATGAACACTAAATGGAAGGTCACTTTGGGCTATTCAAGGAAAACTGACTGAGACACTCATGGCAGTGAAGATATCAAGAGACATACTCATTTTTACATTCTTGGCTAAATCACTACACTATTTCCCTAATGTTGTAGAGAAAAAGGCTTTTCCTTGTAAGGTCTTTCTTTACATAAGTAAAAACAAGCATTGAATCAGACTTTGTCTTCTCAAGATTTAAGTGTGTTTTCAGCTCTTCAACAAAGAGCTGAAAACACACTTAAAAGAGAGGAATTTAAATAAAAGGATTAGGCAGCCAGAAAAATGTCTGATTTCCAGATTATTCATAATGTACCTGACACTTTTCAGGAACTGAAAGTAGAAAGATGCTCCATGACAAAATGTAACAAAATTTATTTTAAGATTAAGTTTGTAAAAATACAGAAAACATGGAGTTAATGCTGCTGGCTGAAGTCTAACACTAGGAAGTGCAGAAAAGAAAAGTATTCCAAGGAGTCCGTTTAAAGCATTTAAAAATTACAGGCTCCAGCTCAAATTCAGAATTAACTTTACCGAAGTCTTTGAGTTTAATGTTTCAATCGGAGTTTCAAACACACTTAGGAAGAAGAAAATGTTGTGCACAGGGACTTAGGTGAAGTAATTTGAACCATGTCTACTGGAAGAGTTGGGACAATTGCCAACAGTGCTTTCAGTGACTGAGGCAAAAACTCCACCAGGAATACCTGTCTACACTGACTCCTCTTCTGTTGGGGCTGCTGGGTAAATTACAGGATGTGTTTTCCAAATGCTGGAAACACAGAATGTAGTAAGAACAGGGTGCATAGGCTTAGTTCTACATAAAATGACCAAGAATACAGAAAATTTGCATTCACGCAAGAAAAGTAACATTTTTGGAAGAACTACAGAGGATGGATAGCTTATTTTCTACAGAAGAAACCAACAGCTTTGCAGGACAGATGCCACAATGTCTTTCTTTCGTTGGGAAATAAATACTTTAAGGGGTAGGATTGTTTTGTAGAGCTCAAGGAACCTGAATTGGGTAATTTATTAATTCCATCTTTTTTTTCCCCCATGTTTTTATGTGAGACAAGAGGATGCTACTGTTAATTTACTGTTATTGTGGGTATAGTATATCCTGATTCTGATTTATAGTATTAATAGATTTCTACTTGTAAGCCTTTGTGCTTTATTTCTTCAAATGTTTACAGATAGGGACATAAAATAAAGCTTATGTGCAAAACTAACTTGACATCTCAATTCTAACCTGGACTTATTTTGAGGAATAAGCAGCAAAATGTTCACTTAAAAATAAAAACTAATAGAGTTCTAAAAGTAACTGGCTTGATCAAGTGTGTATCATTACCAAGATACAAACAGTTATTAAGAGTTATTTTAACTCTGAAATAAACTATAGCACTGGACAATTGCTTTTGTAGCTATTTGGTGTAAATCTGTATAATCTTTTCTATGTTAAAAAAGAAGAGTATTTCAATAGTTTAGAGCCATTTAATACAAACATCTTAACTATTTAAAACAAAGAATACTCTTTAGTTCATTGCTGTGCTTTAAGAACATGTTTCTGTATTCTTCTGTCATGATACATATTCACATAATAATGTAGCTCATTGAAGGAGAAGAATTTATATTATGAAACAGAGACACTTCTGTTCCTTCTGACTATACCACAATGTCCTAAAATAAAGAACTGATGAGAAAATAAAGTAGGTTCTGTACACAGGTATTACTCTTGAAAAAAACTTGCTGTGATCTATGTTCTTTCTCAACTTTTATACTCTTTTCCACAGACAGAAATTTAGCAAAAAAGCCATCCTGATTAGAAAGTAGAAAGTAAAACAATTTAGGTCAGGTCTGACTACACAATTCTTTTTATGTAGTCTAAGCAGGCACACTTTGTGGAACTATGGTATACACAAGCTAAACTAAAAACATACACTTCCACTCTACTGCCATAAGCTCACAAGGAAAAAAATGGCAGTGCTCTGAGCTACCAACATAAATAGTACATTTACAGATTTACTTAAAGCTTCATAAGAAATTAACTATACATATATAAATATAATTATAAAATTATATAATAATTATAAGAATATAAAAATTAAACCCTCATTTTTAATAGAAGCCCATAGCAGCCAGTCTAAAATAAGACAGTAAGAGAATCAAAGTTTGTAGGGATGCAGAAAGATTTTGTCCTAACAAGTGGACAGTTGATGAGTGTGTGTATGTATACCTACCCTCCTGCCACACACACATTTATGAGTACACATGTAACTATGCAAAACCACTTTCCTGCATCTGAAATTCTGCTGAAGAATAGGAGTCTGGGGTTTTCTTAACATAGGATATAGTTACCTATTGGATTAAACTCATGCATCCTCATGCCTGGAGGTAGTTTCTTCTCCCCAATGTGAATGTTCTCTATCTTCTGATCAGTTGTGTTTGTTACTGTCACCTGCACAGGTACCATACGATCCCCAAAGATGCCTGGCTGTCTTGAGAAGTGATAATGAGCTGCTAATCCTTTCCCACTCATTCGATGAAGCAGTTCATGTGTTTTTGTTGGCACAGAGACTTGCATAGTGACCTGTTAAGTATAACACAATAGTTGGCAAATGCTGTAAGTCAAGAACAGTAAAAATGACACTTGAATATTACATTCTTCACTCAGTTAGAGCACCTGCTTCTGAGTTGGAATTCTAGTGAACCAGAAACATGTAAGGACATATTGAAATGCATAAGCAAATTGCAGTAATGGATACCAGATAACAGAGCCTAAAAACATTACTGGTGCTGAAAATACCTTTCTTGTATCCATCTCACTTGCCACTGTGAGCCAGTTTTCGATTTTTTTAGCTTTACAATTAGCTATTAAATTATCACGTTTTTTAAGAGTTACAGTTACATAGTTTGTTGGGGTTTTTTTCCAACAAGAAACATTCTATGCATCAGAATTCAAGGGTATTCCCAAGCACATTGTGTAAGGTGAAAGTACAGTGAGAAATTGTCTTCTGTTTCTCTTATTAAAACCACAAAAAATATTGTCTAACAATTACACTGGTGAAATAGTAGAAACATAGTTATACACAGCAGAAGGAATCTGACCCTTTTTAAATAGTCTTGCTGCTAGAAGCAGTAAGAAAAATCCTAAGAATGTTTCAGTCCATTCTATCCTGCAGAAATAGCATGAAAAAAAGACATTCAGTGTGCAAACATATTCCCAGATACTACTGACAAGGAAATCATGACCCCAAAAGTACAAAAGGAAGGCACATACAGAAATATGCATTTGAATATATAAATTTGAATTCTTTACACAAGTTTTAAGGAAAGATAAGAATTACTTAAAGTTATATTTATAAAACAATGTCCTGTGACATCACATGACCAGACTTACAGCTAACACAAAATGATTGGAAAAGGTGTAATTTGTATGGACCTTCACAGTTACTGAAAATTCAAAACATCTTTGAACAGAAGTCCTAAACTTTCATGGCTTAATAGTCTGCTTTGTCTCCTAAAAATAACTGACAAGGTCAAACTCTCAAAAAACCCCTTCAGTTGTCAGGAAATAATAAAGGGAATACTTTGAATAATGAATATCTTATTGGTACACAGAAAGAGACAGTAACAGTAAGAGGTTATTAGCAGTCAAATTAGCATGTTATTTAAACCATTACTCAAATAATGAACAAAACTCAAGGTTTTAAGATGGAATTTAAACTTTATTTTTAAGTTTAAGTTTAGCCTTTAGCTTTTAATATTTAATTCAATTTCAGCAGGACATGTATAATAGAAGAGTTATTTCATGAAATGGTTCTCCCATTTTACATTAACAAGTTTAGGATATATGTTTAATTCATGTTAACACAAGTATTTTGAAGTACACTAGCTTTCTTTGTGCTCATTTATGGCTGGCTTCATTAATAACATTTATTAATAGGAATGAAAAGATTAGAAATAGTCAGGAGTCCATCATGCAGATATACAGAATCACAGAGCCACCGAGGCTGGAAAATATCTCTGAGTTCTGTGTCCAACTGTTTACCCAGCCCTGCTACCTTCAGTAAACCATGTTCCTAGGTGTCACACTCACATGCTTTTCTAAAAACTCCCAAGAATGGTTATTCCACCACTTCCCTGGCCAGTCCATTCCAGTGCCAATTCTTTAGGTGAAGAAATTTTTTTTTCCGAATACCCAACCTAAACCTCCCCTGGCACAAGAGGACCCCATTTCCTCTTGTTCTATCATTTACCTGGGAGAAGAGGCCAACCCCCACCTGGCTACAGCCTCCTTTCAAGCAGCTGTAGAGAATGATAAGGTACCTCCTGAGGTCTAGGATAAATACCCCCGGCTCCCTCAGCTGTTCCTCACCAGACTCATGTTCCTCACCTGTCTCCAGCTCCACTGCTCCTCTGTGGACTCCCTCCAGCACCAGAATGACCTTCTTAGAGTGAAGAGCCCAAAACTGAACAAACGATTCTGGGTGTGGCCTCACCAGTGCCCAGCACAGGGGGACAATCCCTGCCCTGCTCCTGCTGCCCACACCATTGCTGATCCAGGCCAGGATGCCCTTGGCCTTCTTGGCCACCTGGGCACAGCCTGGCTCATGTTCAGTCACTGTCACCAGCACCCCCAGGTCCTTTCCAGCCACTCTGCCCCAGCCTGTGGAGCCTGCCTGGGCTGTTGTGACCCAAGAGCAGGACCTGGTACTGGGCCTTGTTGAACCTCACACCATCGGCCTCAGCCTTTTGGACCTTTGCCCTTTACAAATCTGTGCTGGCTGGGCCAGATCCCCTGGTTGTCCTGCATGTGCTGCATGATGGCACCCAGGATGAGCTACTCCAAAAATAGAGAAAAAAACCTCTCACTATACTTAAATTATAACACTGATTCAAGTATTACGGAATCCTTTTTGTGATTTTTAGATTTTAACCTGTGCCTATGCTCCCTTCAGCATTGCTTCTTATTTCAGTAATGAAAAGCTTGTGAGCCCATTCACTTTTATTTTGAACATCATACTATACATAGCAGCAAAAATGCAAAGGACACTTAGAATAATGACACTATGTTTAAGTCATCTTTCTTTGTACAGAACATTAATTTTCACTTGCATTTAACGTGGCAGTACTAGAAATAAATAAAACATATGTATGTTGAACAAAGCAATTTAATTCTGGAAAATTAGAGTTTTCAAAGCCTCTATTTGCTAGCAAGGATTTTGGGCTGACAAAGGCTGATGTGACAGTAGTGTGATGTATTTAACAGCTGAATTTGTCTGGGAAACAATTTTTTTGTTTTAATTCTAAAATTTTTAATGCAGTTGTGATAAAACCCATGGGGTAGGTACCTGCAATCACTCTGGGGTTAAAATAAAACCACACAGAGTTAACAGAACAAGAAGCATCTACTAACCAGGAGATAATCTCCTACAAATCTTACAAAGCATATGTTCAAATAATAGAAGTAGTTTGTGTACCTTTGGATGGTTTATGAAAATAACCAATCAATTCTGCAGACACAACATTATTTCTAAAGGAAATCTATGTGACTCATGATGCCTGCAGATACACAGAGACAAACCACACATATTTTATCAGTTTATTACAGTAAGCAAATAAGCGTGGAATGAGAGTGCACATAACTGTCTACTTAACGCTTACTGAAACATTTATAAGAGCTGTTATCTCCCTAATAACAGACAGACAGTGTGCAATTTTAGAGAGGAGAAAAGCTTCATATTTTTTAACACTTCACTAAAAAGTAACTGAAGAGTGTAAAATGAAAAATACTCTGTGCAGTTAGCTGGTAATGGACCATATTATCAACTCAAGTTAGATTTATAGGATACAAACTAGTCACTAATAGTTATTTTATGACAGAGCGTGTCTGCTTTTTTGGGTTTAGATTATTAAGATTAAACTTGCAAAACTTTTTTTTATACAGCTGTTTAGAAAGACAGTAAAAAAATTAAAATATTGACTGCCCTCCCACCCCATTTTGACTGAAAGTAACCACATGTAGGGATTCCACACTGATACTGCATGATTACACTATCTTGGTACCAGTCAGACTGGCCAAAAGGCTGACTGCACATGTTGAAAGATGATTCATCACCCTAAAAGAACTGCAAGTATTTTTAAACTAGCTCTTGTATAAGAACAAGAGCATCATTAGGATTTTCCCCCCTCCTTTAATCATGGGGGGAAAAAGGGAAAAGTGTAAGAACAGTAGTAGTTGTGGCTTTCTTTATCACAACTGAGATGACTAATTACAAACCACTGAATCCTCCCAATATGAACATGTTTCTTTTTGCCAGGTCAGTAAGCCCTTATTCACCAAGCCTACATTGATTTAAAAAAAACCCCTATTTTCCATAATTATTTAAAATAAAAAGCACTACATGGTTTATTAAAAACCTACTACAGAAAAGAGAGGCAGACATACATTCCTGTCCGAAGTACCACAGAGTCACAAAGAACCAGAATGGTTTGGGCTGGGAGGAACCTTAAAGAAGCATTTTTACTATTAATACTATTGTTTCTACAGATACAAAATTGTTTGCTTTCTTTTGTATTTGTTCCTTAGTTTAAAAATCCTGCAATAATGAACTAAGACTAGACTAATTCTTAATCCTAGTTCGTAAGTGTATATATACTTGGATAAAACATGTATTATTGGAAAAAAATATTTGCTTCTAAGGATGATGAAAATTATAATTCTATTCCTCTAATTTACATTCTGTTAAAGCAGTGGACTACATCATTTAATCTAAGTAATCCTCCTACTGGCAATATCCATGACATAATCCAAGAATTACCTACTGAGCTGTGAGAGCTATAACCCCTCTCACACTCTTGGTGAGGCTATGCTCCAGTAACTCTGCAACAGCCAAGAGGAGAAGGGCTATCACACAGCCCAGCCACATTTACATGATCTTTCAGCTGAAGCCACGAGAGCAACTTAAGTATAATTTTTTAGTATTAGGAGAGAAAGATGGAAAAACAGAAAAACAAAAGTCAACTGCTGGCAGGAAACACGATCTTTTGCTCAATTAACAGTTATGTATTATTCACAGTCACAAGGCAATGTCTCCCTTATACAACTCTTACAAAAATAATTATTAATTCATAAAAAGATAGAATAAACTGCAAGCAAAGAATGTCAACATCCCAGTCTCCATTATTTCAAGAGGCTGTTGGAAATCCCAACATTATAGCATACCTAAGTCACGATAATATGGATTGCCAAAGTAGTGACAGAATCCCTCTGACAGGGAGCAAGGAAACCAAACAAGCAAGCAAGCTAGCTCTATTTTGTAAAATCTAAGAAAAGCAACTGGATACTGTCATTTAATTTGGGCTAAATTATCTAGACTCACAGAAGGATATATGTTGAATTCCAGAAAATACTTTCCAACAAAGGTGCATTTAACTGCTCTACATCTACTAAATACCTTCTAAAAGTGATGTCTGCTAGAAACACCTTCAATTTCTAATACATCCTAACTCCCTTCTTCTTGCATTGTCACCAATTTTTAGGCTCCACACTTCCCTTAATTATTAACATGTCAATGAGGCTAATTGAAAATTACCATATTAATAATTATATCCTTAAACTGTTAGTGGTTTCAGACAATTTCAGACATTATAGAACGAGTTCCAAAAATTCTTACTTGATTTTGATATTGATAGATTAATACTTTTGTCTCCAAAAGCTTGCAAAAAAAATATTAAAAGAAATAAATTGCCCAGCTGCTCAAATACCTTCCACTGATTTTTAAATCACCCAGAGATGGATCTCAAACAAAAGACCACTTTTATTTATGCTGCCCATAGTCTGCCTCTGTAAAGCTGCCAAAATTAATTGTTTCTCTGCCTTTTTTTTTTTTTTTACTGTAATATTTGTATCACCTCAAATCATCCTTTCAAGAAGAATAATGTGCTCAAGGTAATAATAGAATGGCTTGGGTTGAAAGGGATCATAAAGATCATCAAGTTCCAACATGACTGCCATGGGTAGGCACACTTTTCATTAGGTCAGGTTACTGAGAGCTCCATCCAACTTGGCCTTGAACATTGCCAGAGATGAGGTATTCACAACTTGACTGGACAACCTGTTCCAGCACGTCACCACCCTCACAGTAAAGAATTTCTTCCCAATATCTCATCTAAACCTGCCTTCTTTCAGTTTGAATCCATCCCCCTTGTCCTGCACGCTCTTGTAAAAAGTCCCTCTCCATCTTTCTGGTAGGCTCCCTTCAGGTACCAGAAGGCTGCAATTAAGTCACTCCAAAGCCTTCTCTTTTCCAGTGTTTCCTGGTAGGAGAGGTGCTCCATCCCTCTGACCATCTTTGTGGCCTCCTCTGGACTCACCCCAGCAGGTCCATGTCCTTCCTGTGCTGGGGACCCAGAGCTGATGCAGCACTGCAGGTGGGGTCTCAGCAGAGCAGAGCTGAGGGACAGAATCCCCTCCCTGGCCCTGCTGCCCACCCTGCTCTGGATGCAGCCCAGGACACGTTTGGCTCTCTGGGCTGTCAGTGCCCATGGCTGGGTCATGTCCAGCCTCTCACCCTGCAGCACCCCCAGGTCCTTCTGGGCAGGGCTGCTGTGATCTGTCCATCCCCAGCCTGTGCTGATACCTGGGTTGCTCTGACCCAGGTGCAGCACCTTGAACTTGGTCTTGTTAAACCTCAGGAGATTCCCAGGGACTCCCTCCCAGAACTTGTCCATGTGCCTCTGGATGGCATTCTGTCCCTCAGGTGTGGCAACTGTACCACTTGGTCTCATCTGCAAATTTTCTGAGAGTGTATTCAATTCCTCTGCCTACGTCATTACTGAAGATACTAAATCCCATAGGTCCCTGAGTGACACCAGTTTGTCACTGATGTCCATCAGGACTCTGAGATGCTGACCACCACCCTCGGGATGTGACCATCCAACCACTTTCTTATCCATCTAACAGTCCACCCATCAAATCCATCTCTCTAATTAGACAGAGGGTGAGGCAAAATAGGGAGATCAGAAGGGCAGCATGAAGTGGGCCTAAAAATGCAGGTATTCCACTTGTCCCCTTATCCAGTTTCAGGCCTGGATCCCATCTGATCCCCACACCCCACTTCATCCTAGTCTGCCCCCTTATGATGGTACTTCCATTATCCCAGTCTCCTCCCCTTATCCCAGCTTCTCCCACTTGTAGTGGACCATGCCAAAGGCTTTACAGAAGTCTAGAAAAATGGTATCTGTAACCCTTCCCTTACCCACTGATGCAGTCACCCCGTCACAGAAAGCCACTGGCTTGGTCAGACAGGACTTGCCTTTCCTGCAGCCCTGCTGGCTGCCCCAAATCACCTGCCTGTCCTCCATGTGCCTTAGCACAGCCTCTGGGAGGATCTGTTCCATCAGCTTCCCAGGCACAGATCCAAGGCTGACAGGTCAGGAGTTCCCAGGGTCAGTAGTTTCCCAGGTTTCCCCTTTTCCAGTCACCTGGGACTTGCCCTGAGTGCAGTGACTTTTCAAATGTCATGGAGAGTGGCTTGGCAACTGCATCAGCCAATTCCCTCAGGACTCTGGGATGCTTCTCCCTGGGTACATTCAGGTTCCTCAGGTGGTCACAAACCTCATTGTCTCCTACAGGATGGACTTTGCTCTCCCAGTCCTCATCCTGTGATCCCTCCAGTCAAGAGGTGTGAGAGAAGTTTTCCATTGAAGACTGAGGCCAAAGTTGTTAAGTACCTCAGCCTTTGTTGTTACCAGCTCTCCAGTGTTGTTTATCAGAAGGAGTACACTTTCTTTGACCCTCCTTTTCTGGTTAATGTACCTGTAGAAGCCCTTCCTGTTATTCTTTGTGTCCCTTGCCAGCTTCAGTTCCGGTTTTGTTGCCTTGGCCTTTCTCATCCCCTCCCTACACAACTGTGCTTCATCTCTAAACTCTTCCTAGGTCACCTGTCCTGGTTTCCACTGCCTGTGCATTTGCTTCTTTCCCTTCACTTTGACCAGCAGGTTTCTGCTCAGCCGTGCCTTGTCTGATTTGTGCTCCTGGGGATTGCCAGCTCTTGCCAGCTCTCTTCTACTCTCTGATCCCACTGACAGGTTCCCAAAGGACTGTGAGTCTGCTTTCCTGAAGTTCAAGAGACAGACTTTTACTCCTCAGCCAGCCCCTGTCCCTCAGGACTGCACTCCCCCAGTGCAGGATCCCTGCAGCCCAGGCTGCCTCCACTCTTGGTGTCCCTGGTAGCTCACTTGCACTGGTGACCATCAGATCCTGTGGCATTCCCTCTGGCAGGGCTGTCTGTCACCTGGGTCAGAAAGTTATCTTCCATGCACTCCAGGAGTCTCCTGGGTTGCCTACAGCTCTCCAAGCTGCTTTCCCAGCAGCTGCTGGGGTGGTTGAGTTCCCCCCACAGGAGAAGACCCTGCAGCCTCCTGTGGCTGGAGCAGGAAGGTTTGGTCAATGGGCTGCCCTTGGTCAGGCAGCTGCAGCAGACACAGGGTTCCCTTTGCTGCCTCAGTCTTGACTTCCACCCACAGGCTTTCCACCTTCTCACAGATACAAGCTGTGAATCTAGAGATGATCAAAATCTTCAGTAGTACTAAAACATCTATTTTCTAATACTTCTATTCCCCCTAGATTTTTTCCTACGCTTTTCTTAAAATAGAATCAACTAGATAGAATTGTAGTTACTCTATATCAATCAAAAGTATTGCTCCCTGAGCATAAAAATGACTATATGATATAAAGGACCCAGAATTGTGCCTTAATCTGGAGTTCACAAACAGCAGAAAACTCTTGTAGTTCCATACCAGATGTAGTTCCATACCACCAAGAACTTTCAAAACGGAGTGTGCACCTGTTCTGTGTAACTGGGGGCGAGTGAGACAGCTTGCATTTTGCATAAATAATAGAGCCTAAAGCTTTGTATTACAATAACACCTGGTTTTATTTGAGATTTGGCATCTTAGTCCTTTTTTTCTGCTGAGCATAATGAATCACATGAATAATCCAATGAAAATATTAGTAAAATCTTTTAAAATGCCACATAAGAAAGAACTTCAGTAGCAACAAAATGGGTATATTCTCATGATTAAGTCAGCATTATTAAACAAGCACGAAGAAAAGGGCTAAAGTCAGTCAAATAATTACGGAATACAAAGTTTGGTATAAATTCACAAGTACACATTCTCCCACGGAAGGTCTGCTGGGATCATTGGTGGACTATAAAAAGTGCTTAAATAGATACCAAGGAAAATTTTTTTGCAGTAACACTAACAGGAAATTCCTACACTTAAACTGTTGAAATTCATATTTGTGTATGGGAGACCTCAAGGTTTTCTAGCCTTTTGTCCTATGGATGCCTCCATGAGGTAAAAGCAGATGGTCTGGTGGCTGATGCATATGTGAGACTTTCATCAAGCAGCATGAAACACTTAGTCATTAGGTGTTTCAAGGAGAAGGCATTCTCCCAATTCAAAACCAAGCAATTTACTTCAATTCAGTGATTCCATTCTTCCACTGACCACTAAACTGCCAAGTCTGAGACCTGCACTTTGGGACATGGTTTAGTGGTGGCCTTGGCAGTGTTAGGTTTGCAGTGGGACTCAATGGTCTTTTTCAACGTCAATGATCCTTTGATTCTATGATTACCTGAAGTAGTTTAGGAGTTAGAAAAACAGAGTAAGGTGTCAGCCTAACCTTGCATCCTAATTATGAACTTGAAATAGTGGACATTGCTGAGAAGGATTTGGCATTGAGTCTAAATGACTTCAAAGAAGTTCTTACAAATGGTTTCTAGTACATTATTTTGATTTTTTGGCAAACAGCCAGTACTCTAGAGACCTCTAAAGTGAAAACATACTGAACCCTACTGGTCATAACATATATTCTTACAGTTAGATTTATACTGTAACAACTCCTGCATATTTGTTCTGCAGAAGCATCTAGCTGAAATTTTTCCCCAGGAAAGGACATCATCTGTCAGCATAAATGTGTAACATAATTGAAACACTTCTACACAGTATCACCCACAAGCCAAAGTGAATTCTACCTTTAATACACTATATTCAAAACCTAGTACAGGTATTTATGAATGCCAAAATGTAAATAACATCTTTGCTACCTTCATCCAACTACATTTGAATCTCATTCACTACACTGTTGTTGAAGAATGTAACACATTATTTTGGCATCTATCAGGATGATCCTAATGCACAGTAGACCAGTCACAAGGAGAAAAAGCCTGAAATAAGCACTGAACTCATTGCACATAGACATCTGTATCAGCACTTCCTCACTGCAGGAGAAGAATCTTTGTGTACCACACTACATCTCTTATACATGATATTGACGTGCCAATTTTCTCCAACTTTTATTTAATTATACACATAATATTTTAACCTAAACAAATCCATAGTCCTTAGACTGCAAAAAATTACAGCTGACCTGAGGCCATGCCAACATAGCTTTTCTGTGTTTTGTTTTCCTTAAGCTTTGTTTTCCACCCTTAAAAAACAAGAAAAAAAATCATGCACTGGTTAGCAATCTGTTAAGCAACAAAGAGGTTTATTTATAACCAATTACGTTCAGTTTATTTGTGTAAATTTAAAAGCACATTTCTATTTTTTTGGACTCAGAAACAAAATTTGTGGTGTCAAATGACATATTCATCCTTTACAACAACAGTCCTAAGAAGAAACACCACTCCATCTCATCCACACTGCTCAGAACAACGCAAGCAACACCAAGCACAGCATGCTGCAGTCAAAAACCTCAGCCCATGGATGTCTCTGATGAAGGCTCCACTGTACAGACACAGACACTGAATGTAGGCAGTAGCTGTGGCCATGGTTAAGGCCTTTAACTATGTGGATGACTGATGGCAAATTAGGTAGGTAACTTTCGCTCATCTACTTCTGAAATTATCTTTGTCCTTCTAATGTAGAGTGTTACTGCTACTGTTGTCTAAGACTGCCACAGATTGTTGGCTCACTGAGCATAAATGCAGCAGCAGGAAGACTGTGACAATGGCCACTATTAAAACTTAGTTGATTTTAAAACATCTTTTAGTACACAAATGCATTTTATAGTAGTTCAAATTTATGATTCATGTAGCAAGCACACATTCTAATGCTGCTGGTGTTACAAAGGTCCTTCCGTGTAAAAAGCAGCATAATTTTTGTACATTTTTTCATAAAACATTCCAAAGTAGTAATAGTAAAGTTTTACACAAACCTCCTTTTGCAGTCACGAACTCCTGAATTGCACTATGCAACTGAGAGATGTACTTTAAAATTCTTACAAATGTACCTTCCCCCCATTCTTCTCCCATTTTCAAATCATAAACATAGATGTCAGGGACTAGAAACAACAAGCAACACTTGCAACCATATAAAGATGGAAATGTTTCTCAACCCAAGTGAACAAAAGTTAAAAATGAACATTTTTATCGACTTCACGGAAATCAATATTAATTATGAAGATTCTAGAACTACTTTTTTTAGCCTTAATATGTCAAGGCCCTGTTCAGCAAACCATTAGGAGAAAAGCATGTAAAAATAAGGTGAAAGTCTGGACTAAAGCAATCTTTTAAAAACTCATCTCTTTGATGATACAGTGTTTAATCACAGCACTGTTCAACAGCCTTTAAAGAGTCTTCTGTCTCTCCAATATCCTCTAGAGTTTGTGGCACAGGAGGGCAGAAAACATTTCCAAATTATTCTGATTTGGGAACACAATGGCACATCGTTTACCAACCTTTTTAAAAACAACCTTAACACGTGTTTGGAGGTGGGTAATGGAGGGTATCCCCTTCCTGCAACTGTTAGCAAGAACTTTTACAGCACATTAAAATGCCTCTGTATTGACATAATTTAGAAGATTCCAAGTCACCCCATTTTAACTGCAATGTCCCTGCATTTCTCTTACTCTGTACTGCTAGCCTACAAGTCATGTAGCAACATACTACTAGTGCACAGCAAGGAAGGTATGGCCCATTTGCAGTAACATCTCTCCACTAGTTGAGTTAGCCCCATGCTTAGCTTTTACTTTCGATGATCAAATACTTATTTTCTCAAAAACATATTATTCTCAATATTTTTGGACAAAAATATCAGTATTATAATTTGAATACCAGGTATTTAATGCCATGTTGTGGTGATTCTTCAAGTATAAGTGCAGATGTATTCCTATATGCATCAACCAAAACCTGATTATTCATTTTTTCAACTATGCCAAGCTAGAAAAAAAAAAAAATAAAATTTCAGCGATCAAGACATTTTGTTAGTTAAAAAGCATTTACTTCTATTTCCATGTATATTTAAAAAGTAGAATTTAATTTCAAGGATTATAGACTCTCTAGATAGTTATATATACGTGGAACTGGAATGACATAATTTAAAATTATAAGGGACCCCTATGGTTTTTGGAGTCATCCCACTGTACAAAAATCCAAAACTATAATCAGTCAGTTAAAAAAAACCCACATGGTGTTCATAGATGTGGCTGAAGGACAGAGTATTCTAAAGAATTTTTTGCCACAATAGAAGGATTATGAATGCAGAGACTATGAGAAGTTGTCTTTTTAATAATTTCTACCTAAAGCTCAAATTTTTCCTTCCTATTCTGAGGTATAGTCCTCAAAATACTCATCATAATCTCACAGTTGTGCTGCAGATGAAATGTAAGAAATCTTAACATTGGAAAACTCAGTTTTCTGTTTATCAATTTTATGAATGATATGGGGAAAAAATTTGAAATATTATAACTTGATGAACAGCAATTGCATAGATAGTTTAAAAAATAATTCTTTCTGCACATTACTTTCAAAAAAGTAATGTATTAGGCATACGGATGTAATGAAGCTGAATTGATCATTACATATATTTAATGTGTGTTACATAAACATATATCAACAGCATTCTAGGTGATATATAAATTTACATTCTATTTCTGTTATAATTCTGGTTTTGCAGTTGAACAAACTTTGTTATTGGATCATCATTTACTGTGACGCTCTGAAAATAAAGCAAACCCTGATTAGCAGGTTTTCTGGCACATGCCGTGCCTCTGTCACTAAACAATGTCTTATTTTAAATTCTGGTTTGGAATCGCTGCTTTGACAACTACTGTCACTGCTCAAGGTCTGCACGAAGCTTCAAACTGCATATTATCACCCATTGACAAACTCGACATTTTATGAAGAGCCCCTTCTCACTCTGACTTATCCTCCTTATCCTGTGTAAATAAGTAACGATTCATTTTATAACCTTGACTTTAAAGTCCAGCCCTTCCACCCTCTTTTTTCTTCTTCCTAAACAAGTGACAAAGAACAAGGAAGCTGATTGAAGGGGTCCATTATGTATCAACTTAAAGAAAGGCAAAGTGATTGATGAAACTAGCAGTCACCTTCACTGCTAGCTACAGCACCTGTATCCTTTTTGTCAAATGACCTGAAAATCCTGCTGACAGTTTAACATTCACCACAAGGATACACTCTCGAGTACTGTAGTTTTGAATATTTTTATTTGCTCAGAAATTTGTGGGAACATTCTTTAAGATGGAACTACACATTTAAAATCAGTAGCAATTTGTATTTTCTTCACCCAGATCTTGTGCTTTCTTAACAGTTACCTGGCAAAACTATTAAATAATCCTTGCCAGAAAACTGGCAAACCACAGCTCCTCTGCAATTGTCACACATTTAAATTGTTCACATTATAATCACTTTTACAGTAAAGATTTGTCAATGGTGATAAGAGAATCTTAGTTAATTTCCTATCAGAGGAGAACATCAGTTTCTAGGTGCCAGACTAAGTTTTAGTAACCATCATTTAAAAACAAAACCAACCAAACAAAACCCTCCCACACACACCACTTTTTCTTTAATTATTATTTTCAGTTTTAAATGTATTTTGGCTACTTTAATACAATTCTGGGTTAGCAGATCAAGTAAAACTTCCTTTTAATCTCAAAAAGAAAATTAAAATTGCCAAGCCAAAACCATTTCTATAGTACTGGAAATGGTCTTCTGCTCTCCGTATGAAATAAAATTTTCACTGGGAAAGTGACAACTGAGAGGCAGGAATACCCCCCACTCCAGCTTTACTCTGTGTGGGACAGAGCACCATTTCCTTTGGGCATTTATTACCTGTTAAAAACCAATCTTTTGGTGAGTGGCAGTTCAGGGTTTTTGAGAGCAAGCTGCAATATTTCTTCGGGTCTGCAGAGTCATAATTAAAGCTGAACTGAGTGGAATTGGAGAGGGAAGGTCAGCGAGGTGCCGTATGAGAGATGAGGCTGGGCTGATGGGCACCAAATGAACAAATTATGATGGGCCCCACTCAATGTGATGAGGTCAAATGCTTGTTTCTACCCACTGACAGTTCAATTTCCCTGAAATGTCTCTCGGTTCTCTATGAGCTAATTATGAATGAAAAGTTGTCAACTGCCCTCACCAAAAAGAGCTTTCTTGGAGCTTTTAATGTCAAAATATTGTTGGAAACATACTGGCCAGCTTTTTAGCCAAACAATACTTAGAATAAACTAAATACCATTGTTACACAATATAGTCTCAACCTACAGCATAGATATAAAACATTCTTAAACTACTGTTATAAGTAAGTTTTATAGAGTAACCCCACATTAATATTACTGTTGATTATCAAAAGACAGTGTGCTTATAGTTTTGTATAACATAAACATAACTTTCACACATAACTTTCAAATATTTCCATGTTAATATTAATTTTCAAGAAAATAGTGCTGGATTTTTAGGTCTAAAGTAACAATGTCTAGATATATTTCATCATGATATTTCATCATAAATCTAAAGTTACTGATAAAAATACATAGCTCTTTCATGAAACTTTTGTTTTCAAAGTAGTGTGCTGACTGCCTTTTTAAAATATTATCTTTCAAATATTCAAGAATATATTATAGCATATACTTGCTAAGTTTTAAATAAGCAGAAAAGAGAAATTGATAAATACACATCGAGAAGGTAGATCTTTGAACTGAAGGAAAAACATAAGTGAATAGACTTTAAAATAGCAATTCAGATCAGAGTGTTGGAGAAATTCCAGACTACTTATTTGCATAGAGAGATAATTTTGATTATTTATTTGGGCACAATTATTCACTACTTCAAATTTAAGAAATGAGAGAGTAGTTTAATGTTTTGATTCAGAATGCTACTTTGTTACTAAGCTGTTTCTATTTGATATATTTACTTACAAGTCAGAAATTTTAAAGGAAATTCCTAGAAGTGATCAGAACTTTACTTTTCTAAGTATTTTTACATTTGCAATCTATGCATATACTTGGCACTGCACAAGACGGGACTGTCTGAAAGCATGAATTATACCAACTTCTAAATTATACCAGTTAATGCAATGATAGCATACATGTAGTTACAAGAGGATGGTAAAGTCAGTGCATCTGATATACATTGATTTATAAACTAGAATTATTTGTCAGATGTTTAGAATTTCTCACAAATTCTAGTAGGGACAATGTAAGCAGAAACTTTTCAGTAAGTGTCTTGTAAAATTCAATATATTTTTAATGTTATTTAAAGAAATTGTCTAAAACAAGCAACTGCAAAAGAGTAAGAGAAATAAATCTAACGACAATGTTCAAAGCAGTCATCTATGTGTCCTGCACATATAGCTGCAGTACAAATGTAAGTCTGAAGGTTTTCAGTAGAACACAATATTAAATTTATCACCATAACAGTTGCTGTCACTGTGGTTGGCATACTGTCTTATTAGACACACTGTTGATCAACTGTTATTACAACAACAACAACAACAAACTGTGCTGCACAGAGTCTTCGTGCTAAAGTACCACAATTAAGGACAGAGAAACGCAGTTCACTTATTACAGAACCTTTTCAGGAAGTTGGTTTTTTCTAATTCTTATTGTAATTGCATTGTTCTAATCCTGTATTATAAAGGCAGCTGCTTGCCTATCATTTGTACTTTCCTCGTTAATCCTGACTCAGTGAATTAACCTTTAATTACAGCCGTTAAAATTGAAATGAGCCTCTTGTCTGGCTGGGGCTGCCCCCTTCCAGTGCATGAGACTGATGAAAATTTTTAGGGTCAATGAATATGTCCCATGTCATGTCTGATAGATGCTAAAGATGTGAGGAGGTAAATGTTACCTTAGAAAGATGTGGTTGAAATTTTTAAGAGCTACATTTATTGACAAAATAACAGAAAAATACAGCTCAGGTTACCTCTCTCTTCTGTCTGAGTTAGAGAGCATAACACACATACAGACATGCTCTGTTTTACACACATTAACACAATACACATTTAAAGAATAACTTAAGGAATCATCATCATGCATCACACATGCTTGTTTTTAAATACCTGGCACCAACCCTGCTTATGGCAGTTCTATCTTAAGGAGCACAATATATGGATTTTTCATGTTGGAAAGAAAAAGAAGAATTAGTTTAAATTCTGCCATAGACCTAAGCATCTAATTATATTAAAATAAAAAAGAAATTGGATTAGTTTTAAGGACAGTACTGCATTTTAATGGAAGGCAAAAAGTGATCAAAGGTTTCCTCACAGTATTTAATTATTTAATTGAGCTTCTGTTTTGCAATATCCCCACAATTTAATTTCTCTTTTATAAATAAGACTTTAATATTGCAATTGAACTTTACTTTGCTATTTTGGCATTTTTATTTTTAAATACAACATTGGAATTGTGGCTTATTCTTTGTAGCTTGAAGATAACAAAACAGCAAAATAGCAATATAGCACTGAATCAAGTTAATCAGGGACCTGGTTATTCAGAATACAATTACATTAAAATAGAAGTCGCTAACTACTTATATATTATATTTATATAATTAGAAATAGTATCTCATCCATTATATATATATATATATATATATATATATATATATATATATATATATATATATGTAAGCAAAAACACAGGACACATTCTGAAGAATATCTAGTATTGAACCACACAGTAATCAACTAAATAAATTATATTATGTATAGTAGAAGTATAACATAGCTCTCAGACTGAGCATACAATTATTTAGTCCAGTGTCCTGTATCAGAAACTTATTCCTGATTTAGAACAAACATCTTGTTTGAACTTCCAAACAAAATTCTCTAATTTTTTTGAAGGAAATAAGTTGGAGATTTTGAAGTGCAGCTTTTGTTAAGAATGAATGCATTTAATAAACATAAGACGGGTATTTTTAATGCTTAAACATTATTAAATATCGGAAATGCATTTATAAGTAAAGAATAGAGGTGAAATGACAAAAAAGTAGGGTCAAAGCAGGTTTTTTTTTTCTTTCAATCTAACATATTTAGATGTGGAAGCAATTTTTGAAAGAACAGTATAGCTTTCAAACATCTGATAGTATAGCTTTCAAACATATTCTCTATAACCAATTTAAGAACATCCACCTATACAGCAATTTTACATGAACAACCACAAAAAAAGTACGTGGGAGTCTTTATTTCATTTCTTCTTCTAGCTTGGCAATAGTTAATATCTGCTGATGAGCAGCTACATTCATTTTGTAGAATCCTAAGTGCTTTCCCAAGGTGAGTAAGCATCATTATCCTCATTTTTCAAACGGAAAACTAAAAGATTAAGATACTCCCTCCAGATCAGACAGCAAGTAGCAAGCCAAAAATAGAATTCATTTTCCATATGTAACACCCAGTTCTGTATCCACTGGACCACACTGCTTCCCACAAGCATAAGTCACACCTAATCAGCCACATAGCTGAATTTTGGGTGGCCCTAAGAAAAAGTTATCTTTTAACTCCTAAATTTAAGACTAAGCCTTTTCACTTGCTTCACATGTACAAACTTTCCCAAACACCCTGCTAATACACATTGTAGAACGTGGTTTCAATTATGCCTTATGCCAGTTACAAATCCTGTAGGGCACAACAGGGACTGTTCCACATGTTCCACCTTCACAAACTAACCTGAAAACTGCAGAACTGCAAAAACACCTCTGCCTAATGTGCAACTGTGGTCAACAGCACAAACAAAATTATAAGCATTCACAGGAATAGGATACATGCAGACTGTCTTATGGCACACTTTCTCCTTCACCTCCCCACAACAAACTTCTCAATTTCAGTCTGTATGGAAAAACATGGACTTCAGAAGTATAATGAAAACACTGAATATATAGGAAAAATGTTGTGATAAAACAGCAAAGGCATAAGACTCCTTACAGGAAGCCAAAAAACAAGAGGGCAAATGGTAAGCTATGAAAGTAATAAAATGCCATCATACGCTTGTGTTATCTTAACACAAAACTACAAAAACTTATGCTAGAAGAGAAGATGTGGCTAATACTGAAAGCTTATTTAAAAGCATCCTCTTTTTCCCCAGTAAAAAATTTTACAAGCATCCTTAAGAGGGTATGGATATACTTACAGAAATGTAAACCTAATTATTTGAAAAACAATGGTAGTTGATCAAAATCTGCCTGAGAACAATGGGCAGAAGAACACCATTGCCCACAATCTGCTGCTACAGTAAGTGGTTGCACTATGTCTCTTTCATCACAGTAACAATTTAATGTTTCTTCTGATGCAGCCATTCCTGAGGTAAGCACTCAGACCAGAGCTTGAATGACAAATGTATGTAGTTAAAGAATAATTGCTGCTAGCAAAGCTCTGAAAAAAAAATCATGAAGTTAAGTGCATGCCAATAACTATTTTGAAGAACTATTTATATCTCTACTGTAGGATCTTGAAAATTTTAAAACACCTCATGCTAACCTTTCTTGCAAACTGCATACCATACTACAGCTGTTATATAACCCATTATTGCAGCCTTTGTGGTCCCAGTACTTAAAAGCAGAGATGCTTCAAATGAGAAAAGAATATACTTCAGAGTCAGTCTTAAAACTTGTTACAGTGGAATAACAATGGACAAAGCCACCTAAATTAGGAGAAAGTATTCCCCACTAAAGACTGTGCCAACAACTTAGAAATAAAATACTATGCAAGGTGTTCTCTTAGTCTGAAAATACCTTTAGTTAAATATTGAGGAAGTTCATGTTTACTATTTCTCAAAGAATTCTCTAAGTCTGTACTCTATTTAAAATTAAATGTATTTATCACCTGATTTGACAGATCTGCAGCTTGACCTTGACTTCTGACAAAAGCTATTATTTCTTCTTCATGCATCACCACTCCAAAGAAGCTCTTAAAGTGTAGATTGGTCAAAAGTTCTTTAGAAGATATGAAACAGAAAACGAGATAATTTACTCCTCCCTTCCTAAACAGTTTCTCTGGATGGCCAAGTAGTAGGAAGCAATGAAACACGCCATTGGAAGCAACAACTATCATGAAAAACCACTGAACATATTGGATAAAACCTCAGTAAGTAAAGCAGTACAACTTCTACAATTAGAACTTGATTCCATATGCAGAATAATTGCTAGTAATTCTGAATTCCACAACTAATATTTTATAAGCACTTCCCCACTACAGTAAGAGTTTCCCCTCCATTTGGTACATGCATTTTTTGTGGGATTTTCCCAGTCACCCCTGACCCTTTCCCCAAGCTATTTTATTTGGGTCAGTGAAACAATCTTCTCCCCTCAAATACTACTCAACTCAGACCATACAGTCACACACTTTTTTCCTTATCCAACTTCTTCTCTCACCAGAGCTCATACAGACCTGTCAGATCTCCCTTGCACTAAAAACGTTCTGAACCATAACAGGTTTCTCGCCACCAAAGTAACATTTCCTTCTCACTAATTTTATTCATAAAAGCATGTGTCATTTTCACCAGTTAATTATCCTATGCAGCAGACTCAGGGGTCTCCACATTTAGGAGAGTAGTTTCTTGTACATTTTTACTATCTAAAATCCTAATGAGAAAAGAACAGGTGGTTTAGCCTCTTTTTTCTTATCAGCTGTGTGACAGGTAGGAACAGATCAGTCCCCTCTTCAGCTTCTCTCTATTACTATAGTTCTCCTCTCTCTTCTCTCACCATTTCTGCTCAAAATATTAATTATTGTAGCAGATTATAATCCTCCCTGTCCTTAGGTCAGTCATGAGTTTTGCTTTAAATTCCTCCTTTTTCACTTTATTATAACTCCCGCTTTTGGGGACAACATCCATTTCCAGTGTTTTCCCATAACTGCTTCACACTGACAGCTTGCAGTTTTCTCTTGCCTCCTGTTTTTCATTCACACTGCATCTTCACATATTTTTCAAAACTGCAAATTATCCATCTGAAACTCAATCAACACCAACTGCAGTTTCCTCAAGCACCTGGTTTTGCTGTCACTTGCCTGCATACCTTGAGAATCCCCACAGAAGCCTCCAGTGACCTCAGTGACCTGGTTCACTTAAACCTGAAGATGAACCACATACACCAAGGCAGAAGCACACACACAGATTTCCTACATTTTGCATTCAGTTGGAAGAAGGTCATTCATGGATTACAAGAGAATTTTGTTTTTCCTGGAACAAACTATAATATGCATGCATGCGTTTATATGAGGGGGAAATGTACTGTATGTAAACACGATGATAAAAACAAATGAGCCACAGGACAAAGCATTAGATTGTGCAGTTTCTATTCAAGAATATTTTGGTTTTGTAGGTTCTGCCATAACTGTAAAACCATTCTTGTATTTATGCTTTCTCTAACATTCAGCAGCTATGAATTTGGAAGTTAAAAGTTTTCAAAAAGCTGTATCCAATTACAGTGCTGAATGATTTTAATAATAGACTGCTTGACATATTCCAAGATAAGTGGCTGCTACATTTCTTTGATATTAGGGTCATATACTGTACTTATCTATTTTTACTCCATGCTTTCCATTGCCTAGTAATAAATTAATTTCTCACTGTTAGTTTGGCATGTGCCCTACAGTTATGTTCACTTTCTCTCACAATGAAGGAAGAAGTTTTCTAAAGTATTTTTAGAATTAGCCATCACAGAGTAAATTCAAAATACTATTTGAAGAGGCACATTCTCACATAAAGTCTTAAAAGCCAGTTTTATATCTTTATTTTTAGAAAATTACCTCATGGTGCTGAACAACATGGGATTATAATTATCTAACTACTTGAACACACTAAGACTTTTAAAACCACATGGATTTAATTTGAAAGAATTAGTTTTAACCTTAGCATTTAATTTCTGTTGCTACCTGGTGCAGAAAACCCAGCAAAAGACCTCACGTACATCTGCAATTATCAATGGCAATGAGAGCTGAGCTTAGATCTGAAAACTGAATACAGACAAAAATATGTAAGCACTATCCATGCAGAAACTATTAGTTCTTGCATGATCTGGGTTCTTTCCATAGCAGAAGGAATGAGGAAATGTTCCAGTTTCTTTGCTGGTTACCAGACCTCAGTAACACCAAGGAGGCATTTGCAGTCATCATACAGAGCAACTTCTCCTCTTCAGCCTACACCTTCTACCTCTCTTCATCTAACAGCTCTATTTCTTGAAGAATGGGAAGAAGCAGTTTAGCAAATGAACAGTGGCAATCAGGAGGAAAGCAAGTATGAATATGGGAGTGGAATATATGTTCATGTATTGTAGACAACGAAAGGAATAAACACATTGGCAAGCAGGGGCACCTAAGCCTCTGACATTACAGATTGCTATCTCTAATTTATCCTCAAAGGTGATAATTTTGAAGTAAAAAAGGCATCAAAGTCATTCCCAAGCTAACCCAGAGCCAGGTAAACATGTGACAGCTTGTGTTTTGACCTGTCAGACTCACAGAGGATGGCTGTGGCGTGCAATCATAGAGTAACACTGCAGTTGTTGTTAAACACAGATTTGCCACCTAACACTGTATACTGCTCTACAAAATCACATGGAAGAGAATTTCTGGCACCTTCAGACTGTGTGACACATCAATGACTATATATCAGCTGTAGTGACTGCATGTCCATGGATTGTTACTGGCCTGTTTGAAATTTACATTACATGCCATTTTTCTTAGATAAGGTTAATATCCAACAAATTATCTGAAGATCTCCCATTTCAACACCAAATCTTGAGGCCTGTAAACATGAAACTCGATCATAAGCAAAGGTCTTCTATTTCTTGAGTCAAATCAGTCATGTAGCACCTTTACTTAACAAGTATTTGATGTTGCAAGCTACTGTTTCCTGTGGCAGCACAAAGTAGGTTACCAGTGACTATTAAAGTTGCAGCATAGGTTCTGGTTCTAGACACCAAGCTCCTTAGAAACAAGGCTAGGCTAAAAAATACCTGTTTCTCTTGTATTTTGTCTGGTCACTTCCATCCACTTTCACAAGGATGTGTACCCTATGTTATACCACTGCAACTTCTATTTAAATTGCAAATATAATTGGACACATACAAAAAGTAAAAAAAACCCAGGCAAAAGAAAACAAACTACTACCCTTTCCCACAATAAAGAACACCCTCTACCTCCATGAGTTTGCAAACCTTAATTACACCTATAGTTTTGAGATTCCCTAATGGAAAGTGCTACAAAGCACTAACAGAATGAATCATGACATATACTGATACACCACTGATTGTAAATCTATACCCTTTTTATTTGCACCCAGGGGCTATGTTTCATATATTTATGAAAAATTACTTCCAAGTAGCAAAATGTCATGATTGGAAGCACATATGGTAAACAAACAGACTGAGTAGTAGCAAGTATGTGACATTCTTGTAGTTTATTTTTGAAAGTGTAGCAAATCAATTATTTGGAAGAACACTGTAGTTTGTGTAGTTTATTTCTGAATTAAAGTTTCCCCGAAGCAAAGAAAAGGACAATTTGAAAGAGGTTAAAAATCCTTGAAGGCATCCTTTACAGACATGCAACACTCATACTTATCTCCACATTTCAGAATGCAATTAGAGATCAAAAAATGCTGCCAAACTTGCATTTCATGTAAGACTTTTATAAGTGAAAGAACTTTAAATAAACCACCTTAATGATGGCCTCAAAACATGTGAAATGCTTAAACTGACATGCACCCTCCCACTTCTTAATGGCTACTTACATCAATGACTGATGAACTTGACAGACTCAATCCCTCTAGGTCTGCTGCTAAACTCGGGGACAGAACAGCTGCTGTAGGAACTGCCACAGGAGTTGTTACAGGACAAACTGGAAGCAAAAGGGCAAGATACTTAAATTGAAAAACACTTTAAGATACTGTGAAAGGCAATGATTTTTTTTTCATTGCACAAAAAAGGTTTTACGTCCTCATCTAAATGTTATATTCTTGTATATATGTTTCTAAATGTAAGATTATTCAGACATATAGCCCCAATACTCAGAATATGACTCATACATGTAACAGATCACGTGATTTACTTTAAAAGTATTTTCTCCTCTTGTCCCATTTTTCTTCTATTTTATCCTTCAGTTTGATACATACTGAATATGCCACGTATATGTAACACTTTTTCATTTACAGGCTATGTGCAAAGTACATGTTAATATAAATTCTGATGTGCTGCACCTATAGAAGTAAACTTCAAGGAGGGTACTACAAACATAGCCAAAGACCAGTGCCAGCTCTATCTTACGCTTCCAAGAGTACCATTTCACACTGTTCTTCAGAAACGTGATTTTTAGCATCTTAATATAATACCATAATTGGCTCATAGATTGCACAGGTGTTGTACAAACAACATCCATTATTACCCAAGAAAATAAGTCCACTTTAACAGAAAACAAGTCCAGACACATACAAAGTCTCAAAGTAAATGCTTTACATGGTTGCAAATTCTAAATTTTGAAACATTTTCTCAATTATAAAACAGAATCTTGTAACGACTGTGCTTAAAAATAACTTGACAGTCTAAGCATTTATTTTGTCAGGAAACTGGTACAATAAATCAACAGAATCAATGTTTCAGACATTTAAATTCATTGAATTAACTGGAACAGAATTTACACCTTGGGAAAAATGACACTTCAATCAAGATACTTACAATCATCTAAATCTAAGAGAAATGTGTCTTGTTTTTTTGGAGTCTTTCTATCTTGTACTGGCTTTTCTTCTTTCTGTCAAAATAGATAAATATTCATCTTTCAATCGTATCAGCAAAAGCATTTAGTACTTTTATAATGCAAGTGTATTTATTTTACTACTTTCATAAAGCAAAATGTATCCATTTTCAGGGTTTGGCATCCGGGGAATTCACCAACTTAGACAGATTTGTTTAAATAGTTAAACTGAACCAAAATTCCACAACTGAATTTCTGTAGCCCTTGTATTCATTTAATATTAATCATTGTTTCTACATAGAAAACATTTGGTGATAGATCAGATATTTCTGCTGAGACCATTAAAAAACCAAACAAACTGCTATCTCTTTAAGACAAAAGATTTGGGTTCTAACATTTCTGTTTTCATATGAAAAACAGGTCAAAATCTATTCAATATGAAATATAGTGTTATTTGCACTTATCTAGGAGCATGGAATTCTGCCCAATTAGCTACTGGGATTTACTTAACAGAAAGCTGTTTTTTGTCACCAAAAAAGTTTCAGTTTTAAGTCTTGAGATGAGTTCTAATAATAAGAATTGGTTGTACTTTAAGTAAAGACTAGAGAATTAATAATCCCAGTACCTTGACAGAGTATTTCAACAAAATTTGCTTCAATACCTAAATAAAAAGTTCTACACAAATTTTGTAAGAGTAAGTGTTGGCCATACCTACAAGAGCATGTCTAGACAGTGGTCATTCAGGTAAGAATTCAGTGTGTTACAGCTCAGTATAGACTGCCAAGAGGGTGGTTTAGTATAAAGCACTGATTTTTGGATGTAGCCAGAACCTTTGTGTATCAAAGAGTTTTGACATCATGTTGTTGCCACCCACTCTAAAGCATCTTTCATTTGTCAGCTGAATAATTTCTTCTACCTTCATCCTCTGTGGCTCACATACTAAGCAGATGGCTTTGCAATTTTTTTAGAAAATATGTTAGCTGTCTTTAGACCTGAAGACATTGCTCACTACCCAAGTTATTGCAAGTAATTTAAATGTAGTCTTTCCAGGAGTCACACTTTCTAGTTTGCCTGTTTCTTCTTAAACATTACATGACAGCCAAATAAATATACGAATGTAATTATTTTACCACTTCTAATTAACGGGTCTAAATAAATCAGTAGATCTCTCTACACTCATCTAGGCCATTTTTCTTGAGCATTTCAGATACTCAGGATACAAATTTCTGGAAGAGCTTGGAGTCAACTCCACAGCTAGAACACTTCCTTTAACTGGCACCATATAATAAATTGACACCTCTTCTCTCAAGGTACACTCGTTTTCTTTCTTGCAGTCTCTCAGCTTCATAGTTGCAAACAAATGATAATACTAAGCTTATTTTTCTCAGTTTTGTGAGAAATTCTATGGTTCCCTCCAAAGAACATGAAAGAAACTAGCCAATGTTCTTTCTGTTTGAATCCATGTTGTTAATGACTACCAGGTCTGACCTTGGCCATGATAACATCACTTATCATGTCCTTCCTATAAATACCATGGCTGAAACAGACAGCACTCACTTACATGACTCCTACAGATCATGGTAGGTATTCTGGGAGAAGAATCATCTTGTGGACTGAAAAGAACAGGAGCCACTATTTCAAAAGTTGTTTTAACATCACCGTACTTTGATGGTCCTTATCACTATGGTATTTGAGTGTTCTACTACTGCTGATTTATCTGAAACCTAAAACTCCTTTGGATAAAGAAAATATTACAAAATAGCTTTAAAATGGTGTTGAAGTTACACCCTTTCTTATATGTTTTGTCCAGAACTAGTGAGGGACTCAGGCAAAACCAACATTCTTGAATTCTATTCTGCTCACAACTACCAGACTTTTCTCTTGAGATGTGTTTATTAACAAGTCACTAAGCTTGTTTTGGCTACTTCTGTTTTAAATATGTAAAATAAGGACAAATAGTGTACTTCATAAGCTACAATTTCTACTTGAATTACTGATGTCAGAGACACAATTTTGTGACAATCCTTCTCATGAATTCCAAGCCACTTTACAGCATAATTTGGTGAATATTTAGCCCCGAATCTTGGGTTTAGCTGTTATTTCCAGCACTTTTACCATAAATTAGGTATCACAACTTTTTTCCTAAACTAAAAACTCTTCAGAAGCCAAAACAGACTAAAGGAGAATTCAGTTAAACAAAACGCAAATAAATATATTAAAAATATCCTCAATTTCTGAACCCTTTCACCCTCTGCCCCCACTTACCCATAAGACACAGTTCTACCTCCAACTATGATTAAAGTTCAAAGCTACAGCTCTGTATTTGCTACATATTTCCACAGAGATGGGATGTCACCATCTCCTTTATTATGCAGCCAATTAAAAGTCTCTAAAAAGTGACTCAACCCACAGAAGAGCCAAGCAAGGATAAGAATTCAACTTGCTTCAGTACGAGTTTCTAAGAAATTAGCAGTCACTGCAAAAGAATCTGTTTACTGAAGACAACTAAGATGGGCATTTAAAGTCACAAATAATACCAAGAGTATACTTCAGTTTGTTTTTTCTATTACAAGTATAAAAAATACACAAAGCTTGATGAGTACTTTTATAGGGAGAAATCCATCCTGCACTGATATTATTTTGACCTACTACATTAAAAATGTTTAAAAATGAGGGAAAAAATCGTTCAAGAGACTTTACTTCTTATACTTCAAAACAAAATAAAATAAGGCACAAGTAAAAAAAAAACATTGAATCAATGTATGGCAAGGAAAACTTTCACTGCACACTTTATCAGATGACTGTATTTAAGTGTACCAGTTTACTACAAAGAACAAGCAAGCAAATAATTCCACCAAACAACAAGTAAAAAACGCAAACCTGACCTTACCATCTGGGAAATGTAAAATCAAGTGCTAATTAAATCAAGATAAAGCTAATGTTCAAGTGTGATCATGTCTTATTTCCAACTTCAGTCGAGTGCTCAAGCTTAAGAAAATACTGGGCTACTTATATATGTGTTTGGGTGTTTTATATACACGAAAACATGCAAATATTCTCATGCTTATATGTATTTCTACATACAGGTATGTACATTAATTGTGTGCAATTCTGTAGAAAACACCAAAGAAATCTACTTATGTGGGTCCTGCCTATTACAGAAATGATTATTTTTAATTTGTTTTTTCCAAGAAAAAAAATGATTGGCTATCTATGAGCCATAAATAGCCAATGATTGCAGATATTTCAATTGAGTAAAAAAAGCTTTGCATTTGAAATCAAGACAATAAAAAGGTTCTGATGTGTCTGACATTTCTCTGTAACACAATTTTTCATCTTTTTTTTTATTCTTAAAACTAAGCCTACAATATAACCCAAACAGTTTTCTACCAAGAAAGCCCACTACGGGAAAAGCAGAATATTAAACAAAGAAGTTAAGGTATATTCCATCAAACATTTCTCCATTTGCAATTCATCTTGGTAATAGAGATAGAACCTGGTAAATGCATATAGGACTTGAAGCAGGAGATTTCTCTTGCTCAATGCATAATTCATGTGCTCCGCCTGCAAAGTGTGTAAAATGAGAATTTCACACCGCAGCATGAGCCATGGAGCTGCAGAGAAAAGGCAGATGAAATCATATTCTGCTGTGCGAATTTTATTTCTTATCCTCCCAATATTTATACAAAACCATCACTGACAATCCAAATGCATTGACAGATCACCCACTGTTTCCATTGTGTTAGCACTTGAAAGGAGATCAGGCAGAAAGATAGACAATTTGTTTTTGTATATTTTTTAAATAGTGGATCAGGTTTTTAACAGCTGAGTGACTGTATTATACTTGTAGAAGGAGGTCAACAGTAGCTGATTTTAAAATCCCACTGTAGAGACACCTACTTATACATGCATCATCCTCAAATCTGCATTTTAGCTCTACAGTATTTATGCTTACAGTATAATATGTATCTGAACACCTCAAACTATCCATATCTCAAAATGATATAAAAGACTGCAGTACAAGAGACTGACTTTTCTATTCACTGCAGCTCAATTACAGTGAACACAACAGCTTTTTCAAAACGATTTGTCAGGAGAGAAAATACTAAACCATTAATAATATATTCAGGAAAATAATGTGATTTTTTTGTAGTATATTTTAATGCCAGTAAGTGCATGGATGTAAGTAGAAATTAGGCTCCAGTGTGAATGTAATGAAACCTTTTTTATTAAGAAAATTTTTCAGAACATGTCAATGGCACCCAATACAATATATATCGAATGGTAAACATCACCCAGAACATCAGCGATGTAACATAGCTCATAATGTGTGGCAAAATGAGAAACCATAAAAATAGAGCTCACTAACCACAACTCCTTTTATTAATATGTATTTCAGAAAATCTTTTTCAGTTTTACTGAAAAGGAAATCCTAATGAATAATCTCCCCATACAGACTGTCCAAATTAAGAACACACTACAGCAGAATAACATAAGCAATGTCTTTTCTCATGACAAACTATCAGAATAAAGCATGCTTTTCTGAGAGTCTGGCAGAAACCATCTGTTTCCTGGGTGGTCTAAAAAATAAGACAGGAAGGAAGCAGAAAAATAAATATGTGTAGTTCTTTTAAAATGTACCTTGACATATAAGGGGTCTATATATAAGACTTTAACTATAATCTTCTTTAAAGTTTGTTAGAATTTTTTTCTTTCCAGCTTGGAAGGTATTATCTAGGTTACCATCAGTTACCTTCATCTATCATTACAGGGCTCAAAACGGATTTCTCTCAAAAAACCCTATTGAGCTAGTTAGCATAGCAATCACCTTTAATAAAAACTACCTGTGATTCTCTTCCCCCACCCCCTTATCTAATTACACGTCTGAAAATAAACAAGTACTAGAAACACCTGAATGCAAACATTGAACGTGGTTTAAGCGGAAACTAACTTCAAGGTTCCAGGGATTAATATCATATACTGAAAGAGTCCTCCTTGTTCAGGACATTAAATTAACTACCCTCTGCCTCTTTATATATATGACCATTGCTGTTTACAGTTCATCAGCCATAGTTTGTTGCCCTTATATTAAATGTGCTGATCTCTAAAGGAAAAAGAATTCAAGGAATATCTAGTTTCTGCACAGTGAGCTCTACGCTGTCTGTTCTTTCCAATAAACTCCTTGCTACTTTTCTTGCTGCCATGCATATAAACCTAAACCCCATATAAATTGCTATTTGTTTTAACATCTTTTGTGACGTTTAAAAGCTTTGCAATTTTTCCCCTCTGTCCTTTGACTCTACTCTTATCAACTCTTCTGTCAACTGTTTAAAAATACTTCTTGTTCCTAATACATTTCCTTTTAGGTGCTTCTCAATCAAGTAAGACTCCAGAACTACTGCAACATTCTTTCTCTTCTCTTAAAATCCAAGGCCTTGACAACTTTCCATTGATTTCAACAACTCAATCTCAAGCTTCTTGGACATTCCAGTTCTCATAATCAGTGTATTTGACTTCACACATTCTGCTGGTTTAAAATACAAACGGCTTCTTTATGCTAGTAGTCCTCACATATTATGTGAAAGAACCAAACAATTTAGAGAACTGTAGTGAAAGAAATTATCATGGTGTCAATATTTTGAGGATATTGGAAAACGCAGCAGAGAGAAGATAGTATTGTTTGAACATGGCTTTGCAGTGCCTGCTCAGAACTAAGCACATCGGAGTACCTATTAGTTCCTGATGAAAAAATACTGTGCTGATTTGAGAAGCTGCAAAGTGCTACAATTAATTCATGTCCCATCTAGTATCAAAGCAGCTTATTCTGAGAGGATTTAAGCTGTATTTTCTGTGTTACCATTTTTTGGCAAGATCCAGTCTGGCTGCTCTAGAAGAAAAAACCTTCAACACAGGTGTGTTACCCAGTGTGTTACTTGGGCAGGAAACAATGATCAAACCATGGAAACACATCTACATTTCTCAAGTAATACAGCCTCACTTCATCTTTTGTCTACTTGGTTGAAGAATGGAACAGATTAAAAGTTAAGGTCACAACTCAAGAGTTCTTAGGCAGACCTATAAAGCTACAAAACAAAGATCATGTACAATATAAGTTAAAGGAACACACCTCAACATCAACTACACACCTCAACAACTTAATCAAGTAATGGCCCTCCCTCTTAACTGGTCCAAACACACCTAACCATCAGCTCCAAAAATTACCAGAAGTGCAACAAAGGATGTCTATTTTGACTATTCTGCCATCTATAGAGGAGTCCTGACTGAAAGGGCTTAGCTTAATTTAAAATGCATTAGAGGTTCGCTTGATTTTCAATATCATGAATCAGTATTAAAATGTAAATTTCTGAGCTACAAGTCTACCCTTCAACTTTTTTTTTTTTTTTTCGTAAATATATAGGAAGAAATGCATGAGAAGTATTTGATAACAGAAAAGTAAGTGTCATAAATACATTTATTCTTCTTCCTGAACAGATTTAGCAAAAAGTCCCTCATTTATTTATTTTTAAATGAAAGGTAGGTGGGTAAAGAGTAACCAATTCAAGCTAATAGCATGTATAGTTAGTTCTATAATGCTAGTTTGAGTATAATGACCTTTTTTAAGCTCTTTTTCTTCACTAAGGTAAGCAATTAAATCTTAACTGACACACTGAATGGCTCTCTTGCACATTTTTGCATCTTCACATATTTTGAAACCAATTAAAAATATGTATTTAAAAGCTTGCTATTTCATACCTGTTTTAAGAAAGCTAACAGAATTTGAAGTAACAGAACTCTTTATTCCTATCAAGCACAGACAGCAAATAAAAGTTGATTGCTCATTAGGAATATTAATGCTATTAATCTATATATACAGCTCAGTTGTAGAATCAATAACTGCACTATTCCCGATTTTAACCGAAAATTTTAAAACTAAGGTTAAGAGTTCTACTAGAACATCTTCAAATGCTTAAGAAACAATGTACTAACATTTGGTTCTTGGTTTTCTTTCCTCTCAGACCCAGGCACTACAGCAATACTTTAAGATTCCATTTTAATAAAATAACCATCAACATCCATGTATTAAGTTTCACCAGTTCAACAATAACCTAAAATTAAATTAAAAACCAATTAATTTTATTATACAAGAATAATAGACTATCAGAAAAAATATTATATTCTGTGTATAAAAAATAATTAGATTCTATTATTCTTCATCTATATGGAGTAAAAATAATATGAAACTATAAGTTGAA